>ML777180.1:1428938-1481043 GCA_009831015.1 Picea engelmannii
GTTCATCTCTCCGACGACTGCGATCAGGGCGCCCGGATCAACGGCGCACGGGCGACCTAGAATCTCCGGTTGCCTTTCTTCATTTAACCGTGTGGGCCCCTTCCCTGTCTTGTTGCCTTTTGCACCATTCTCCCCCCCCCCTCGCCATGTGCTCTCCACCTGACCATGTGACAAGGCTCGTTCCCTTTAGCCCTCACCTCATTATCCAATCACCACCTGCCATGTGTCCCGCTCCCTTCCACGCCAACCTCCCATTAATAATGTGCCCATTATATCTCATCTTCTGCCCCCTCCGCTTATTGCCTTCTGTCGTGTGTCTTCCCCTGTCACCTCTCTCACACCTCATCACTTCATATCTCACCCTCATAGTTTTGGCACCACCACTCCCATTATGCTCCCCATCCTTCGCGTTGGCCTCCACGCCTATTCATCAGGTCGTTCAGCTAATCCAGGTGGCAGTGCGAGGGGCCTTCCACGTCCCAAAGGTGCCAAGTTGGTCGGGCCATTCTCAATCCCAATGAAGTAGTTATTGAGGTAGTTGGTGGTGGTTAGACATCGCCTCTGCCATAATGGGAAAGTTCGGTGACGAATTAAAAGCACGTCGATTCGCCCACGAAACTGTCAGGAGTTCGATTGCGTCTGCCATAGGTGCACGATCATTAAGGGATTGCAGGTGCAGATTGTCAGAAGCCATGCAGACACAAAGTTTTTAATGCAGCATCTCGATTTTGTTGTTGTTGTTGTTTTGAGTATATGTAGGCATTTTCGTCATTTTTGTATCTATCGATGGTTGAGCAAGGCTCCCGGTTGTAAAGCTTTAATGAAGCACTATTATTTCTGGTTATGTATGGACTCTTGAGACTTCTTGCCTTATGAATGTCAGTTTCTTTCTCGTCTTTGTTCAACTGTGTTAGAGCAGCTTGGAATTGGAGAATCCAGTCGAGTTGTAGCTGTTATAGGATGGTGCAGAATTTGATCACTGTAACAGTAGCATTGTCTCTAATCAGTCCTCGTGATTTTCCTAATGCTGAATGACTTGGAATTGGAGAATCCAGTCGAGTCCTCCTTTCAATTTCTTGAAGCCCTGAACCATAGGATCTCGCGTTCAGAGTTTTTCCTCTACAAATTACTGAAAGGCTTGTTGCCCGAAGTAGTTTGTTCACTCTTCTTGCCAAGTCTTCCACCTATTCACCTTTTAATCAATCTGCTGACTGAAGTTAGATCAATACCTCCTTTGTTTCTTACATGCCAGACCCAGTCTCTGAGTTAGAGTGACACCTCCCCAAGTCTCTATCCATTTGATCACCCATTAAAAACTACCGTGACATAAAACTGATGGGCGTCGGGCTCTGCTCCTGCTGCAATCCAGGAGTGACTTCCGTCGCCAACATTTTCGGCGCCGTTGTCGGGGAGGAAATTGGATATTTTCCCCGGGATTGAATGACAACAATCAACTGATTCTGAAGGTGCATCAGATATCAGAACTATTGAGATTGCTACTATGCACCTGGCGACTCCACTGACGCGACTCCGCTGGGGAATTTCGTTGATGCGAACCCAGAAGCCTTTCCATCGTTTCAGTCGTGGCTTCGAGAGGCAGACACACGAGGTCTAATCCACGGCTGCCATTAGCACCACCTGAAGTAGACCCAGAGAAAGTTATCAGAAAGGGTAAGTCCTCGGGAGATGGTGCCTCTACTGCTAAAACAGGTATTTTCGATGATTTGCATGTTTTTGTAGAAACCCCTCCCCCCTCATTTTGTCTTGTTACATTACCTCCCGTCGGAGTTTCCCGTAGTCTAAATTTCGGGAGTGTTCCTGCTAATTTTTCTCTTCTTGGCCTCGGATTAGTAGGAGAATTTCTTGTCACTCCTTTCTCCCCAAAGGTGGTACCCTGGTTCAAACCTAGCACCTCTGAATTTTCTCCTGCTCAGGGTTTTACCACACCTCCTCCTGTTGTTACTTTTGTTGGGGGAAGAGAGTTTTCTGTGCCTCCGAGCATACAAGCCCGTTCTCCAGATTTGCCACATTCCCCCTTCCACTCTGTAAGCTCAACCCCTATCTTCCCGTTTCAAGCCTCATCACCCCCTGGTTCTCCTACACCCGTTGTTCCTATGGCTAGTGCTAATCCCCCTCTAACTAGAATGGATGCCATAGTTGCCACCCGATACGCTCCCTTAATCCTACCCCATCCTATGAATCCTCTCCCTATTGGATATTACTTGAAGTATATGCCCAAGTTCACTGGAGAAGGAGACATAATTGCGGAAGAGCACCTGGCTTCTTTCTACAGTTATGCAGACAACCTGAACATTGAAAATGAAGATGTCTGGATGAGAGTCTTCATCCAGAGCCTGGATGGTGAGGTGAGGAAATGGTTTAGGGGATTGGCCCCTGGATCTATTGCTGGAATTGAAGCCCTGGATAGTGTTTTCCTGAGGCAGTGGGGAGATAGGAAGGATTTCATGTATTACATGACAGAGTTTGGGTCCTTGAAGAAAATGGAAGGAGATTTTGTCTCTGACTTTTCCAAAAGATTCAATAAGATGTATAATAAGATTCCTGCAGAGATAAAGCCCTCAGAAGCCTCTGCCCAAATTTCCTATGTTGGTGCATTCGACCCTGATTTATGTCTTCTATTAAGAGAAAGAAGAGCTACCTCCCTAGCTCAAATGCAAGACACAGTCGTAGAAGTGGAATCTAATGTATTAACAGCTGATAGAATGAGGGGAAAGACTGATGCAGATAGGAGGAAGGGAAGATTTGAAGCTTCAACTTCTGGCCCATCAGTGCCCCACCCTCAAATGGATGAACTGACCAAAATGATGAAGTCTCTGTCTGCAAAGATGGAGAGACTGAAGGTGGAGGGGAGGCAAGCGTACAAGGGCCCTCAAAACGCCGAAAATAAGGGAGGTTTCAGGAGGCCAAACAATATAGCTTCCCCAATTATGCAAAGAGAGAGGGGAAGAGACAGAGAAGACCAGAAAATTCAGGCCCCTCTTCAGAACAATTTTGTGGCCGATGAGGAAGAAAGAGAAACATATGAGCTTGATCCTGAAATCCACTGCTTCGGAGACACTCCTCCTTTTCCTCATCTCACTCAATCAGCTTACGAGGACTCTTTCATGGATAGTCAGCTAAATGAACTTAGCAAGGGAGACAAGGCTAGCGGCGGCCGAGGCAGGTATAACCTGAGGTCCGATAAAAAGACAGCAGCACCTGATATTCCTGAGCAGTCCACTAGAACAAAGAAACCTGCTAATGAAGTAGCATACAGTTACAAAGGTAAGAAGGCTCAACCCCTCTCTCCCATGGTCCACAATCATGTTCCTGAAATAAGAGAAATTCCAAAGTTTATATCTTCTTTTAATTTCGAGCATGAGATTCAAAAGATCAGGATCCCTGTGCCCCTCACCAAGCTAATTAAACATGAAGAATTCAAAAAACGCTTCTCTGAGCTTTTACAGTCTGAAGCCTCATGCCTTCCCACAGACTCCATAAACCTCCAAGATGAAAGGCCAGCAGTTGTCCTAGGCCCCATGGTAGAAGACAGAGATGATTCATCCCCTCCCTTCTACACCTCCCTGAACATACATGATAAAGTGTTGCATAATTGCCTCATGGATTCAGGAGCTTCCCATAACTTTATGCCCAAGATAGTCATGGAAGAACTGGGGCTAGAAGTGACAAAGGCCTATCATGATTTGTACTCTTTTGATTCGAGGAGGGTGCAATGTCTGGGAGTCATCAAAGACCCGGTGGTTTCTTTGTTTCAGCTGCCCATGAAGAGTGTGGTCATGGACATTGTGGTAGCTGATGTTCCCCCCAAGTTTGGCATGTTGTTGTCAAGGTCTTGGATTAAGAGACTTGGGGGAATGTTACAAATGGATCTTACATATGCCACCATTCTAGTTTTTGGAGGGGAACACAGGAGGTTGTACAGAGAAGCCCAGCTAGCCTATATCATCAGTGATGAAGCAAATCCCACTAATCACCCCATCTTTGCACTTGACACCGATCTAGGGTCTAGTCTGTTGCAAATCACTGAAACTCTTGAGGTCCCTTTACAGATCAGAAATCAGCCCATTCTTAATCAGGAGATCCCCCCTTCAACCACCTCTGTTTGGAAAATGTTCTTCGACGAAGCTTCCTCTAGAATAGGCGCAAGGGCTGGAGTAATTTTCATATCACCTTGTCAAGAGACCATATCTCTGTCCTATAAGATGGAATTTGAAATCACCAACAATGTGGCAGAATATGAAGCTCTTGTTCTGGGTATGAGGGCTGCAAAAGAAATGGGGATAAAGGAGATGGTTGTATTCGAAGATGCAGAATTGATTATCCAACAGGTCAAGAATGTTTATCGGGCCAAGCATCCTCGTCTCAGAAGTTACAGAAACGAGGTATGGGACCTAATCGATAATTTCTTCTCATCTTTCAACATTACTTTTGTCCCAAGGGAAGAGAATACCTCAGTCGATTCCTTAGCAGTCTTAGCTAGTTTGTTCAGGATCCCTCTGCCACCAAAGCTCAATAGTGAGGTCGAGATAAGATACAGGCCATCCATCCCAGATAATGTAAAGCATTGGGAGGTATTCAAGGATGACCTTGAAATCGAGAGATTTCTTCAGACCGTCGATGAGTTCTCTGCATTACACATCGACCAGAACCCTGACCCTGAAATCGACCTTCCCTCCGAAGTGTTCTTGAATAAAATTGTTAATCACCATATTGTTCAATTTCCAAGTAATCACATTCCGAGGGGACTGGTCCCTTTAGAGAGGTTGTTTGACGGGAATGATGTGGCAATAAAGGGTAATATCTCAGGAGGAGATGTTGATGCATCTGAGTGCAACATCGGCACGCAGGAGGAGCCAAAGTTTGTCAAATTATCAAGCAGCCTGACCAATGAACAGAGGACGGAATATACCGAGCTATTAAAGGAATTTGCTGATGTATTTGCATGGGCCTATGAAGACCTCAAGACTTATGACACATCTATCATTGAGCACAAGATCCCTCTAAAAGAAGAGGATAAGTCATTCAGGCAGAAGCTGAGACAAATAAATCCCATGTTGCTACCTGTCATGGAGAAAAAAGTGAAGAAATTGTTAGATGCCCAAATCATTGTCCCCTTGAGATATTCTGAATGGGTGGCTAATTTGGTCCCAGTAAGGAAGAAAAGCGGAGAAATCAGACTCTATGTTGATTTCAGAAACCTGAACAGGAGCTCAAGGAAAGATAATTACCCCCTGCCCAACATGGAACACATATTGCAGAGGGTAACTGGTGCCTCTAGGATTTCCATGATTGACGGTTTTTCTGGCTATAATCAGATATCGGTCATGCCTGAAGATAGAGAAAAAACAACCTTCACCACCCCTTGGGGCACATTCATGTATGCCAAAATGCCTTTTGGGTTGATGAATGCAGGAGCCACATTTCAGCGAGCCATGGACATAGCCTTCATCGGGGAGAAAGATAAGTTTGTGGTGATCTATCTGGATGACATAACAGTCTTCTCCGGGTCTGACAAAGAACACCGCTGCCACCTGAGAAAAGTTTTTTCGAAGTGTTGAAGGTTTGGCCTTTCCCTAAATCCCAAGAAATCTTTGTTTGCTATGAAGGAAGGGAAGCTGTTAGGCCATATAGTATCAATAGAGGGAGTAAGAATTGATCCTAGTAGGTAGAAGAAATTCAGACCCTATCACTTCCCAGATCTAAGAAGGAAGTTCAGGCCTTTTTGGGGAAGATTAATTTTTTGAGGAGATTTGTCTCAAGTTTTGCTGAGCTAGTGAGACACATCACAGCCATGCTCAGAAAGGAAAATGAAGTTAGATGGACTATTGAATCACGGGAATCCTTCACCCTAATAAAGAAAGCATTGACTGAGGCGCCTATGCTAATCAGTCCTGATTATTCCAAAGATTTCCTGATTTTTTCTTTTGCTTCTTATGATATAGTAGCAGCAATCTTGTTGTAGGAAAATGAGGAAGGGCGAGAACAACCCATTGCCTTCTTCAACAAGGCCTTGAGAGATGCAGAAGTCTGGTACGAGATCATGGAAAAGCAGGCCTACGCCTTGGTGAAAGCTCTCAAAGCTTTCAGAATCTATGTTTTGCACTCAAAGGTCACCGCATACGTTCCTTCAACCTCGATGAAGGACATTCTTATACAGCCCGACATAGACGGGAGGAGAGGTAAATGGATTGCCAAGATCCTAGAGTTTAACCTGGAGATTAAGCCCACCAAGTTAATAAAGGGGCAGGGTTTGGCCAAGTTGCTGGTTGAATCCAATTGCAAGGCCTTGGGGATTAATTTCATCAATGAGAAAGCCGAGTCATTCAACAAGAATTCTCAGGGTGTCCTATCGCTAACAACATGCCCCTGGTACAAGGATATCTTGTACTTTCTGCAAGAATTGAGGCCTCCCGATGGAATGGAAAAAATCAAGGCGAGAGATTTAAAGCTCAAGGTGGTCAGATATTGCCTCATTGACCAAGCCTTCTACTGGAAGGACCCTCTAGGGATATTTTTGAGATGCTTGGACCCGCAGGAAGCCCAGAAGGTTATGTTTGATTTCCATGACGGCCTTTGTGGGGGGCATCACTTCTGGAAGACCTCATCCCATAAGATCCTCCGGGCTAGGTATTACTGGCCCACTTTATTCCCGGATGTCTGCAGAGAAATCAGAGCTTGCATCAAATGCCAAAAGTTCTCAAGAAAGCAGCAGCTCAAATCTCTGCCATTAAAGCCTATACTAGTTTCAACACCCTTTCAACAATGGGGATTGGACTTCATTGGAGAAATTCATCCTCCCTCAAGTGGCCAACACAGATGGATCCTGACTGCGACAGACTATTTCACCAAGTGGATAGAAGTTGTCCCCACCGGGAGTACTTCTCACAAAGTCATTATCAGCTTCCTGGAGGATATCTTAGCCAGATTTGGCTGCCCTAGCAAGATTGTCACTGACAATGCCACCTCTTTCAGGTCCGAGCCTCTGGTCAAGTTCTGTGAACAGTTTGAGATTTCACTGATTCACTCTACTCCCTATTACCCTCAAGGAAATGGACTGGCGGAATCTTCCAATAAAAGTCTGATCAAGCTCATTAAGAAATTACCGGAAGACAATAAAAGGGCCTGGAATTCAAAGCTCAAATTTGCTCTATGGGCTGATCGGGTGACAACAAAGAAATCCCTGGGCCTCTCGCCTTTCCAACTAGTTTATGGAACAGAGGTTGTTTTCCCCACTCAACTTGCATTGTCTGTGGCGAAACTCTTTCAAGACCTTGAAGGAGAACCCGATCATATGGTCAGAAGGATTCATGAATTGGTGGAAGTGCAGCAGACCAGGGAACAAGTCATGAACAAGGCATGTAATCATCAGCAGAAGATCAAGCAGGCTTTCGACAGGAAGAACAGAAAGAGAGATTTCGAGCTGGGTGATCTGGTGCTCAAATGGGATGCACCCAGGCAGGAAAAGGGCAAGCACAGTAAGTTTGATGCTGGTGTGGGCCTTTCAAGATCTCTGAAGTATTTTCAAACAACACTTACAGGTTGCAGGATTTGAAAGGCGAAGAAGTTTTTAATGGCCCAGTAAATGGGCATTTCTTGAAAAAATGTTTTTTGTGAGCTGCTGTCGGCTCTTTAGTTTTTGTAAATATTGTTTTTTTTTTTGTTTGTTTTCAGCTTAATAAATGACTCCATAGCCCAACAAGCAAGGCACTGGATCTGCAAAAAAGAGTTCTTAGAGCATCACAGGGACGACTCTATCCCCCATGGAGCCTAATGTTAGCGACATTTCTTGTAAGGGGGGTTAGAATGCGAAGGAGTGGGTTAAAAACCCACTTACCCTAAGTATTGGATGCAAAATGCACCTGTGGTAACCGACAAGTGAATCTGGACAGCAGGCATTCGCGCGCCCAGATCAAAGGCGTACATAGGATTTCGGAGCCCCCCCACCTTTCTACCTTTAAGCGGAGGGGGGGGGGGTCCGGAATTGAGGGCGCATCTCTCTGACGGCTGCGATTGGAGTGCCCGGATCAACGACGCACAAGGCGATTCCGGACCCCCCTCCCCGCCTTTCTACCTTTAAGCGGAGGGGGGGGGTCCGGAATCGAGAGTGCATCTCTCCAACGGCTGCGATCAGGGCGCCCGGATCAACGGCGCACAGGCGACCCATAATCTTCGGTTTCCTTTCTGCATTTAATCGCATGGGCCCCTTCCCTGTCTTGTCGCCTTTTGCACCATTCTCCCCCCCCCCCTCACCATCTTCTCTCCACCTGACCATGTGACAAGGCTCGTTCCCTTTAGCCCTCACCTCATTATCCAATCACCACCTACCATGTGTCCCGCTCCCTTCCACGCCAGCCTCCCATTAATAATGTGCCCATTATATCTCATCTTCTGCCCCCTCCGCTTATTGCCTTCCGCCGTGTGTCTTCCCCTGTCACCTCTCTCGCACCTCATCACTTCATATCTCACCCTCGTAGTTTTGGCGCCACGACTCCCATTATGCTCCCCATCCTTCACGCTGGCCTCCACACCTATTCATCAGGCCGTTCAGTTAATCCAGGTGGCAGTGCGAGGGGCCTTCCACATCCCAAAGGTGCCGAGTTGGCCGGGCCATTCTCAATCCCAATGAAGCAGTTATTGAGGTAGTTGGTGGTGGTTAGACATCGCCTCCGCCATAATGGGAAAGTCCGGCGATGAATTAAAAGCACATCGATTCGCCCACGGAACTATCAGGAGTTCGATTGCGTTTGCCATAGGTGCACGATCATTCAGGGATTGCAGGTGCAGATTGTCAGAAGCCATGGAGACGCAAAGTTTTTAATGCAGCATCTCGATTTTGTTGTTGTTGTTGTTTTGAGTATATGTAGGCGTTTTCACCATTTTTGTATCTATCGATGGTTGAGCAAGGCTCCCGGTTGTAAAGCTTTAATGAAGCACTGTTATTTTTGGTTATGTATGGACTCTTGAGACTTCTTGCCTTATGAATGTCAGTTTCTTTCTCGTCTTTGTTCAACTGTGTTAGAGCAGCTTGGAATTGGAGAATCCAGTCGAGTTGTAGCTGTTATAGGATGGTGTAGAATTTGATCACTGTAATAGTAACATTGTCTCTAATCAGTCCTCGTGATTTTCCTAACGCTGAATGACTTGGAATTGGAGAATCCAGTCGAGTCCCCCTTTCAGTTTCTTGAAGCCCTGAACCAAAGGATCTTGCGTTCATAGTTTTTCCTCTACAAATTACTGAAAGGCCTGTTGCCCGAAGTAGTTTGTTCACTCTTCTTGCCAAGTCTTCCACCTATTCACCTTTTAATCAACCCGCTGACTGAAGTTAGATCAAGACCTCCTTTGTTTCTTACATGCCAGACCCAGTCTCTGAGTTAGAGTGACACCTCCCCGAGTCTCTATCCATTTGATCACCCATTAAAAACTACCGTGACATAAAACTGATGGGCGTCGGGCTCTGCTCTTGCTGCAATCCAGGAGTGACTTCCGTCGCCAACAACACCCACACTAACCCTTCATGGCTATATCATACACTTTTCTCTTAACTTCGTTCAGTTTCATCTAGGTGCATCCATTTAGTGCATGTAGCTGTACTTTCCTTAGATGCCCCTAAATGATAAAATCTGAAAATTTGAAACAAAATCTATACAAATCTATAAAGGGTATAAAACTTTTACAAATGGAATAAATCAATCATTATGTTCTCTACCTCTTGCTATATCATCCCTCTGTCATGCATGCCTTCGTGTCTTCATGTCTACAACAATTATGCACAATAAATTGTGTCAACATATTAGGCAATTTTGCAATGTAATAAAGCCTCACCCACAAAAGGGGCAATGATAATTAAGGCTTGACATTCAATTTATAAACAACGTAAAATACAGTTGAAAACTAACAATTGTATGAACATTTTTTTGATATATTTTGTTATCAAAAAATGGGTAATATTTTTGGAAGTCCTTAACACTAATAAGTAATAATATATTTATATAGATAAATTATGTCTAAGCTAAATACTTACATATATAAAAAAATTAGTATACATAACTACTAATAGATTGTCAAATGAAGTGCATGGCAAGTTTTTAGTTACCATATGAATTTTTCTTGAAATGCAAGTAGAAAGTCAAATTTCAATGTCAAGCTAAATCATTATTAAATCATTATTGACTAACAATTCTCTGTATTGACTTAATAGTTTTAATTCAAATTATTTTTTTCTAGAATTTAAGGTGCATTCATCACAATAAAGATGTGTGTAGTGCAAGTAAGCCTCTTGGGCCTGGCCATGTGATCACTACACACCAAGTCTGACATATTAAATGCCTTTAGATGCCATCATTGCTTATACCTAATCTCCTCTTACTCAATTGTAAGGTTAGTATATTTTATTATGTCATCCAAACCACAAGCCAACCATGTTAGCATATAGATGCAATCATTATGGTACTACCATGAAAGAGCCATATTTGAACCCAATGAGATCCACATCATTGCCACATACGCTAAATCATTGTCACATAAGCCTAGCAATAATTATTATTTATTATTGTTATTGTTGAGCACCTATATCACCATGTAATAAGTCATTTGCAATGTTTGGGACAATCATCCTTTTTAATTAACTTTTTTTATGTAAATAAAATTAATGTATTGCAGAGTCCTATGATCATATAGGAGAAGAGAAAGACTTATCATAAGATAGTTTACAATTAGGCACATTACATATTACAACTCGTTTGCAATTACTTGCAAACATAAATATAACAACTACAAATCAAATATGAACCACAAGGCTCATTGTACAATCAGAACATGGATAAAATTTCACTTCTTCTGCCATTTTGCTTGGGATACTCAGCATTTGGTTCTTCCTAAGAAAACAATTGGGCTGTTTTCTCATTTATGAAGATTTTGAATATTTCACCATTAAGTAAATGGAAAAACTCCTCCCCCAAAATGATTTATTGGCATTCTTTTTAGTACCTATAAGGTCCTCAAACTCCATAATTTTATACATGATGAACAATGGGTCTGTCTGTAGTTGCAGTCTAGATTTGTTATGATGGCAATATGGGATTTTAAAAGAGGAATCAATATCATTTGATAAATCGTAATAAGCTTCATTTGGCAAGCTTGTGCATCAGGGCATAAAATACTAGATAGAGTTTCCACTGATGTTTCTGATAGGAGATCTTTAGCTTGATGTATCAATTGTCTCAACCTGGGTATTGGCATTCAAATCATGGAAGAAACTACTTGTGGGCTTTCTAGCCAATCTGGGGACTGCCCAACTTGACACGAATCACCATACCCGGGCCCTGTTCTGTGTTTTGACTTGTGAGTCTCAGCAGGCAGACCCCGCATCCCGAAGCAGAAATACTGATTCATTGCATCATGTAGTGGCCTTGTGCCAGAATCAACTGGAACATCAATATCATCTTCTGAACCATCTTTTATAGAGGTCCTGTGTGAGATTGGTGTGGACCCATTGTTCTGAATGAAGCACTTAAGTCTTGTACTTAGCGATAATGGGGATGCTACTGGGGACTGTGAAAATGACCTTGATGATGATGCAAATGATGAAATCCCAGGTGAAACTGCATCATCAAAATCATTGCCACAAAGCATCGGAAGCCTGTGCTTTGTTGATGGACTAGGGGTTTTCCTCGTGAATGAAAAACTTTGATTGCCTGATATTGAAGTTTTCGAGAATCTTTGCCTCAGTGGCAATGAACTCTCGGATGCTCTCCTATGATTAAGCCACTCCTTAGTGTGCATCATTTGGGGACTTGCTTCCTCTTCTCTGAATGTCTTAGACTTGTTTTCTGTGTTCTGTTTGTTTTTCTGAATTCTCTGTTCTTCTTGCTTTTGGGTAGCCTTTCTTCCCTTATACCATCCGAGAAGAGTTGCAAGGCGTTGTCTGGCTTGGTTAGCTGCGGCAAGATTCTTTTGATTCCCTACACAATGCATTCTCCTGTTATTGCAATCAAACAATGCATAGGGACTAAGCCTCCTGGATGATACTTCCAGAAGGCCCTCAACAGCTTTAGCCTGGTCAGACATATCTTCAATATGTGTGCATACATTGATATCTGTATCCACAGACCTGAATGATGTGCCTGGACTGTTATCTGAACCGTGAATCTTTCCATAATAAACATAGGCATTGCTTGAAGATGAATCCCGGGACCTCGTTGCTTTTCCACCTGCTAAAGCTAGCTGCTTAAGCAATGCCTCTGATGTTATACCAGAGAGTAGGTTCAGCTCCAGTATATCAACAGAAGTCATTCCATTTTTGTCATGGGCATTGATATCTAACCCGGGAGCTGACAAGAGTAGTTCCACAAGTTTTTCATGAATGACCTTTCCAAGGACAGCCATATGCATTGCAGTTCTTCCTTCCTTGTTCCTGCAATTGACAATGATTGGCAAATCTATAGTTCTATCTGAGACTAAATGTCTCACAAGATCCAGTTGCTTATCAAGCATCCTAAAACCAGAAGCTCTAAATCCAGCTACAGCCATGTGTAAGACGGTGTTTCCATCATTATTTTTTGCAATTAGTAGTGATGGAAAAGATAGTAAAAGTTCCTTAACAATGGCCAAGTGACCTCTGTAAGCCGCTACATGTAGCGCTGTGTTTCCTTGATCATCTGTGGACACTATAATATTTGGAGATGCTAGAAGCAGCTCCTGCACCACCTGCACTACAAAACCAGGCATTTGTTATGAATTGGAGTAGAAAACCAAAAGTGTGTTGTGAATTGATGAAAAAATTGTAAGCAGCAGTGAAGATCTGCCAAGCCACTGTCCACATACGGGTGGCAAATACGCATGGAGTTATGTTTGAGGCCTGAGCTTTGCCAACTCAAAATCAAAATTACATGTTTTAAACATGTTATTTACTCTTTTTTGAAAAGTATGTATTTCAGTGATTTGTGAACAGTATTCTTAGCATTTACAGTCGTTTGGACTAAACTAGAATCATTTCAAGATACCAGTTTTTAAGTAATGAATATGCTCAATAATGTTCATTAACAGCAGATACTAAGACAAATGCTTTATGACAAAAGCACAATATCAAGACAGACAACATTGTTCTTTAAAGACGTTTTGCATCCAACTACTACATGAAAAACCAACCCTTGGATTAGAACCTTAGATATATAAAGTATCATGCTTCATCTCACCTCTGAAAAGGTCCAAGAATCAGAATGCTCCCATTAGGTGAGAAACAGAAGCAGACAATCAAACATCGTGCTGGACAAACAAAAGGAAAGCATACGGTGAAAGTGCAGGTGTCCAAGAATCAGAATGCTCCCATTAGGTGAGAAACAGAAGCAGACAATCAAACATCGTGCTGGACGAAAAAAAGGAAAGCATACGGTGAAATTGCAGGTTCCAAGTAGAAAATATTTGGGAAGAAAACCTAACAACAATTGCAGTTAAGAACTTGGGTTTCAATGATGAGACATTTAAATAGCCAATTTCTCTTTTCTCTCTAATTGTATGTGTTGGGTGTGTGTTGTGAATAATTTCAATTGGATAACAATTCTGAAACAAAAGTGGTTTATGAAGCATTATCAGCACCAAAAGCTTTGCTAAGCTGGCTTTGAGGTGCAAGTCCCTAGGTTAATGTGACAAATCCTCCCTCACTTTGGTACTAACATTGACAATAAAGTGAGCTATTTTATAAAATGACAACTTTGTATTGGCGAACTATGGACTGAATGCAAGTAGACACAAAGCAGAGTATGGACATTTGTTTTTATATATGTTGGACTAGAATGGTTGGAGGAGGAACAACATTTCTGTAGCATTTATGGATGACAACACCACTTGGAAGGACCAACTGCCAAAGAAGAAACGAGAAGAAATTGAACAACTCATCAAGCTTTGAACACTAAGTTGATCTCTACAAAGGAAAGAAGATACAAACTCTATCAAGTCATGTAGAGAGGCTTACCTGATTCTGATAACACTGGGGAATAACCTTACCAACATTGTGAGTTCAAACTAGGAGATTCAGAGCACAGACAACATAGAATTAGGCAACACCTTTTGTGTACATTTTGACTACAGTGAAGAAGGCAGATTCAGCCTTTAAAGAGGCTTACAAAAGATAAAATAAGGGAGAGCAAACAGAAGCCAAATGTCCTGACTGAAAGATTCATGTACGACCATTAGCCTTTCCAATCGTATTAACTCAGTGCCACATACAGCAAAATATTGAAGTAATGGAGTAAAATGAAGGTATCTGATAACTTTTGAATTCGATGCCTCTACCCATTCATGCATCAGACTCACCATTTATTGAAAGCTATATGAAGTGTTTGGATTATCTCTTTGTTCTATGCAATGCCCACTGCCCAGTCATATGTTTGATGGCCTTGTCAATTGGGTTTAGCTTGGGTGGTTGGGAGGAATGATTGTTATCCTCCCCACCCAAGTTTAATTCCTGCAAATGACGTGTTGAGCTCTTAATGAATATATCATTGTAATGGCTTCGAGCCTTACTGTTAATCAAACTTGTGCCCTGAAGAATCTAAAGTTTACTCTGGGTACTGTTCTTGAAATGAGCGGAAGTACTCGGAGGATTTCCCCAGGCTTTGTAACCTGGAAAAAAAATAGGTTTGATGGCCTCTATTCTTACTTATAGGTCTAATTTCAGTCACCCAATCATGCATATTAGCTCGATAGTTTTGAGAATTTTCCTATCTCGAGGATAGCAGTTTTCTAGTAGTTTTACTAAAGATTACTGGAAGTGATTCCCCATAATGCTCCAAATTGTACAGCACGAAGAGTGCAAAGGAATATGGCACAACTAACAAAACCAATAGGAATTATTCAAGAAAAAATCAGAAATGTTAGTACATTAGTAGAAACATAATGAATTGTACACAAATTATAGAAAGATAAAGATATGCAAACTACTTCCCAATGATAGGGTTGTACATTGTCTCCATTGACAAGATAAACGGAAGCACTTTGCTACCCAAGTACAAGGTGCAATGCCTTCTAGCGAAGGCACAATGAATATTAAAAAAAATCTAGATTTGTAGTAATAGATTGTCAAAACTTTCATCCTAGACCAGGGCCGTGTAATGTGAACTCCGTATAAAATATTATGACAAAGCTGTAGATAAATCATCGGGAGCTTTATAAATGGTGGACTGCATGAAGAGATCTTAATAAACTGCTAAGCTAATAACGATTTCTGTGGCTAAATTAACCCTTAAGAACCAGTATAGCCTAACAAGATAGTCATCTTTTATATTGTTCAAATGCTTTATGTTGAGCTAGTGCTACATCATTCCCCTTAACTTCAGTCATATCTCCTTGATAGTTTAGTACTACAGTCAAGAATCCACGAGCATCCTTGATAGTTTAGTGCTTCTACATTCAAGAATCCTTGAGAAAATCGTGTCACTGAACTGAAGCAAGCTAAGTCAAGAACAACCACCTGAAAGAGGAGAAAATACACAGGAAAAGCACAATGGCAAATAGATAGAACATAAAACAGGAGTATCCTTCAGTCATATCAATATCTCATACTTAGTGACCCAAACTACTATAAAAATTTCCTACAGCTGCTAAACTATGGCTATTCTTGACAATAGTCCTGATCTATTCATATAAGGCATAGGTTGAATTGCTTATGGGCGAGTCCACAGATTGAATATAACATTTCATTGATATAATAAAAAGACTCTTGAGACCAGATGAGATGTTAAAATCTTAAGAGCTCACCTCAAGTTGGCCTCTGCTTGCAGCAGAATGCAATGCAGTTGAGCCTCGACTATCCCTGTACGAGGCAACATCAAGACAATATTTCAACAGCTCTCTCAAGATCTCCATGCACCCTCCCCTAGCAGCGGCATGAATAGCTCTGCTCATCATTTGAAATGAAAGGGAAGGATCGTATACTGCTGCATCCTTCTCCTGATTGCATTTGAGACACTTGAGATCATTGGCAAGCCCAAGGATTTCCTTGAATATTTCGGCATTTTTACTTCTGGCAGCTGCATACAACATGTCCGAAATCCCATACTCTCCTCCTCCCAATACCAACAATGGTTCCCTCTTCAACAGATACCTGACCAACTCAACATCTCCAGCAGCAGCAACAGTGTAGAGCAACCACCCACCATAGCCTGCATCAATGAGGATGTTCCCATGCCTTGTTTCACACTCACCCAAAAGCTCCCTGGCCACAACGCCTCGGCCTTTCGCTGCATCAATGAAGGTAGCCTCATCCTCCCACATGGCTTCAAACCTCCTTATTCTTCTCAGTGATGTGAGATTGATAAGAACATTGCCATCTAATCTCAGCAATTCTCTCACAACGTCAAAATGCCCATTGGCTGCTGCCCAATCCACAGGTGTTGCAAACCACCATTGCTGTGCAGAACTCTCCCATCTCATAGGATATTGAGGACCCATCAGCACTGGATTCCAATATCAAATACCATTCATACACTTTTCACCAAATGATCCATATTGCTTGTTCTAATATCTAGAGATGGAGGTTGCTCTAATCGGGCAATGGAGGAACTAGATCTGATTAATCTTACTTATCATGGCAATTATGGAGTATTCTATTCTATCTAGTCCTGCATTTTTTTCTTTTCAAAAAGCTGATGTAGCATGCAGATACGGACAGACCTTTCATCCTGCATTTCAACAAGCATAGGTGGGCTCAAAAGTGTTTGGTGCTGCTACTTTACTCTTACATAAACTATGCACAAGCATTAAAAAAAAACCTTAATACCAATGAAGAAGAGGTAGATGCAAGACAAGCAGTGTAAAAGAAGTTGTCGGTGGGAAGAATTGGGATCGTCAACTCGAAGAATTGTAGATGATTTGACAGAGCAATCATGGAAAGTTTAGCAGTGGGCGGGTTGCCAATGGGCACATGATGGTTAGTGGGTGGTGGGACAGACATAGCACCCAACCAGTCGAAGCCCACTCCCATACGTTCACAAATAGACATGGCAACTTGTCTGTCAGAAAAGATAGTAGAGATTTTCCATTCGTAGCTGCTCAAAGAAAATTGAAGTAAAAATCGATACCCTTTCACAGATTATTGTACTCACAGTGATAGAAAAACCCGATTTGCAGAAATACGAAGCAAGATTATATTGAGAAACAGAACAGGCCATGTTAAAAAAGTGGTATGTTATTAGCAACAGTGGATTTAGAGTGATGGCATAAGATGATTGCTCAGAAACAGGGTCCAGCAATGTCCCATGATTACCCTGAAAAGAAAAGATCGTGGAGGGGATATCACATGATAGGCCTACAAATGGGGCAAACACCTTTTCAGAAAAAAATGTGGTCTCATCACAGCAAAAATCCACTATTACCCCATTACTGAAGATTGTAAGTTGACAGGAAACCAATAGAAAATTGATATCTCAACCAACTATCTTTTCAAACTAAGATTTCCAAATTTTATTATTAAAATTAAGTTACAATCCCCATATTAAATTCCTAAACCCTCGTTACTAGATTAGATTTGCAATATGATGCAGCATTCCTGTGTAAATAATTCCTTGAGTATCATTTATCTTGATGGTTCTTATCACCAACCAAGGTTTGTAGGGAGACACATTGGGTTTAAGAGATTAAACTACATCATGGAAGAGTCTCTTCCATACTTGTCTTCTAAGAGTCTATTCAGTACTTATCTTCTAATTCACAACTTTAATAGACAATGAAAAAATATGGGCTCCATCTCCTGATGCTTTAGATTATGTTTGTGGAGCTGCAATGAAGGTAAATGTCAATACTATGCCATATTCCCTTATGCTTTACAATATGCTTGTGGCCCTTGAGGTATCTAGTACCAACATAGCATGTTCCTTGAATGAAATGTCAGCAATATGTGATCTTATTGAAAATCATTTTAATAGATACTAGAAGGACACGAGTATGTGTCCTTCTAAAGTAACCACTCCACCCATGTGACTTGTAGATTTTAAGTTTTTGTTGCTCTTGGTTAGCCTTTTAATGTTGCCTTGAACTCTAAAGACAATGCATTTGTACTTAGTCTATAGAATTGTGTAATTAATATTTATCATTTAGTTACTAAAAAAATAATATGATCACTCTCATATTAAAGTAAGGGTAGAGATCCATTTTATTTCACTTTTATTACATATTTAAGTGTAAATAAGAGATATGATTGAAAATAGTTGTATCTTGTATTTTTGATAGTTTATTTTTGAAGATAAAGATAGTTTATAATACATTTTAACCCATCTGGGATATGCTACATAGGAGAAATTTCATAGGGCCGGGCCGATGTAGCCTTTGCAAATCTGATAATGAAACCAGCATTCACCTTTTCCTAGAATGTTCTTACACCAAGAAGGTCTAGCAGCACCTCAGCAGGGAATTGGGACCAGCCTACACCATATCAAGTGCATTCATTGAAGAAGGGTTACAATACTAGATTTCCTCCCCTTCAAATCCCTCCCTCTCATCGCCTCCTAGGGCATTTGGCTTGCCCACAATCATGCCCTTTTTTAGGACAAGCATCTCCAACCCTCGATTTTTGCAGCGCAATCCTTAGCAGTCCTTTCCTCCCATCTGCAATCCCCTTCCTCTCCACCTCCACCCCCACCTCCCCGCAGAGACATCTCCCTCATCCAAAAAGACCACCCCTTGGATTTCTTCGACGGATTCGCCCAAGGATAGCCCTCCCAAGGAGGGGCAGGGGGCATTATCTTTTTCTCTGAAAATAATTCTATTTCGTTCTCTGCTAGATTGGGCCCAACCACAAACAATCACAATGAACTTATGGCACTCAACCTCACTCTTCTTCTAGCAAAGGAAAAAGACATCACAAATCTACACATTTATGGGGACTCAAAATCCATCATAAATTGGATGAATGGCACTTCCAGACTTCACAATTACTCTCTCTGGCCTATTTTCTCTGAGATACACAGGTTCAACAATTTCTTCTCTCACGTTGATTACTCTCATGTCTACAGGCAGTAGAACCAAGAGGTCGATGGACTTTCCAAAAGTGGACTGGAAATGGATAGGGGAGTCTGGAAAATCCGAGAAAAAATCTTGAACATTGACAGGGAATATCTTCACAACCCTAGGTTCTAAATCAAGGTAGCTTTGCATTTATGTATGCTCTCAATTTTTTTTTTTGTAAAGAATGTAACTGCTTTTTGATCCCCAATAGTTTTTTGTTGTTGCCTTTCACTTGGACGTGCTTTGGAAGGCCCTGATATATTAGTTTACTCTCTAATAATGATACCCCCAGGGGATGAAAATGAATAGACCTCATTTTGAAGTTGGTCTTTCATAGGCCAAGACATTAAACAATCTCTTTTAGACTCTGTAATTTTTTTTGGATACACTGGGGCATCACAATTTTGATGAACATCATTGCCTCTAGAATGCCATTGGAATATACAGATGTAAATTTGTTCCATTATGTAATAAAATTACCGGCTTTTTTCCTTAGAAAAAAAGAAAAAGAAAAAGAAAACGATAAAGTTGTCATGATATATATACTATGTTTGTATAATTATGTCAACATGTATTATAGATTATCTTTACTCTTATCTACCTTTTACTTAGAACTATTTTAATTATAAAAATCTATTGTAATATTATTTTGAAAGGAAAAGGCTTAGGCTTACCTTCTAGGTTGCTCATGTAAATATTTTGTTGTTATATCATAAGAATTATGTGTGTGGTCATCCAATTACATTTCATAGGTGATATGGACAAGGTAACACTTTCAACAACTCTACTTGGATTGTATAGGTTAAGTAAAACTTGTGACCATATCCAACAAGGGTTGCATGTTGGGTAGCACTTGTAGCCACATCCATTGGGTGGTTCAAGGCTTGATAGCACTTGACAATCTACTATGGATGGTACAAGCTTTGACAAAAAGCCACACCCTTATTTGGGTCAACACCAATTCCTACAAAAGAATGTTCTCTATATGTTGTCTATTTACTTTTCCAAAACAAAAAATCTCCATAATAATGTTATATTTTAGTTCAAGAGCTATCTTAGATGATTGAGTGCTTTGAACTTCATGTAAGAGATCTCAAGGTTGATCCTCTAAATTGGTTACCTTTATTATATGCTTCACCCAATATCTTTATTGGATCAAACATAATAATTGAAACTAACAAATTTACACTAAATAACATTTACAAAATACATAAAGTACCTAAATATTCGTTTTAGAAAAAAAACTTTATATATTTTATATTGAAAATTATTATTTTATATTTTAAATGATAGCATAACTCAATTATTTAACTATGCAAAATACACATATAACCAATAAGTCACTATCCATGTTATAATGATTCCCAACCACTCTCTTAGTGTTTTTCTCATTTACTTTATTGTCTTGTCTCATAGTTAACTTTTTTATTTATTTTAATTATGAGATAATTTAATTATTAAACTATATTACATAATATAGTCAATTAGTCATTAATCTATGTCATGATGATTCCCAACCACTCTCTCAATGTTATTTCCCATATACTTTATGTCTCATAGTTAACCAATTTATACTTATTTATTATAAGAATCTTCATTATTTCTAATTATTTATTATAAGAATCTTCATTATGTACAATCATATTTTCTTTCTCTTGCCCAACTTGATTAATGTGTTGCCTTTTGGTAGGATAGCAAGATTTCCATTATGCAACATAAACAAAGAGAAAAAGTTGAGAGCATCATGATCATGTTTTAAACTATACATTCGCAGTACGATATAATCTTTGATCGTGACATACTTGTGTAAAGTCTTGTACTATGACATAGTTTTTAAAGGCAAACCCTGAATATGATATAATTGTGAGATGAGATGGAAGTAGTATGTGTAATATTATATGGTATATAAAGATGGAGTTATTAATGTGTATGATTTTTAATTTAATTTAATTTAATTTTTTATATAAGATTTTTTTTTATTATGGAGTATTTTTACATAAGAGGTTAAATTGTAATTCAGAGTAGTATATGGTTTCATGTATGGGATTAAGGTTAAATGCTATGAAATTGGTTTTTATGTAGAGATTGTTTAGGTGAAATTGTCCTTTAGTTTTGGAATAGGACCAAAACCACTTCTCATTGGCCAAGAGCTCATATTCCTTAGATATAAGGAAACAAATTAACAACCCAAGGCCTATAGGCATCTAGTAAGAGTGAAACTATACCCCCTTACAGACCACCATATTTCAAGAGGCGTGGTTTTCCTTGAGTAACAATGATGAGTCAGTTTGCAATCGTAGATAACATCAGTGATGGTTGTCCTCAGTGCCAATTGGCAAGTGAGTTATGATAGGTTTTGCCACCTTAATAAAATAAAAAAAAATGAATTTTTTTTATTATGGAAGTTGATAAGTTTTTTTAGTATTCACCTTTATTAAGAGATGGGTTATTGATTAAACTTTTGGGGCATGTGATTAACTGACCCGACTTATGATTATGATAGATTTCACTAATCAATGCCCTCATAGTATGGGCATGCCAGATTACAAAGGGTAAACATGTCACTTTTTTAGGATTCAAACCTTGGTGGGGGAAATAACATCTCCTCGGTTTCACTAACCCGACTCGCCTCTTGTGACATAATCTATGAATATGATAATGTGGTAGAAGATACATTTTCACAACAAATTGAAGAAGAAGTCACTTTGTGTCCCATCATACCTACCATTCGTATATGGTTGGAAGAATCCTATAAATAATATAAAGAACATCATACAACTTGAAAAAAAGTACAATTGTTGCAAACTACATCATATCACAATACACAATACATATGATATAAGCCTCAACCATCACTAACCTTGTTAGTGCCCTTGGGTAGTTTCTTATTCTTTGAAATCATAACATCAAGGATTTGGCATTCTCGAGCAATGGTGGTGGGCTACTAGGCCAATTATTATGGCACTCTCAAATCTCACAAACAATGTGATCTACTATGTATTTTGATCTGCATCCTAAACACCAAGACTACCAAAAAGAGAGGCAATTGGAGGATCTTTAGTCATGTTAAAAGGAACCCTACTTATAATACCCTTTTTAATACCTTGTTAGTGCCCTTGGGTAGTTTCTTATTTTTTGAAATCATAACATCAAGGATTTGGCATTCTCGAGCAATGGTGGTGGGCTACTAGGCCAATAATTATGGCACTCTCAAATCTCACAAACAATGTGATCTACTATGTATTTCGATCTGCATCCTGAACACCAGGACTACCAAAAAGAGAGGCAATTGGAGGATCTTTAGTCATGTTAAAAGGAACCCCACTTATAATACCCTTTTTAATACCTTGTTAGTGCCCTTGGGTAGTTTCTTATTTTTTGAAATCATAACATCAAGGATTTGGCATTCTCGAGCAATGGTGGTGGGCTACTAGGCCAATAATTATGGCACTCTCAAATCTCACAAACAATGTGATCTACTATGTATTTCGATCTGCATCCTRAACACCARGACTACCAAAAAGAGAGGCAATTGGAGGATCTTTAGTCATGTTAAAAGGAACCCYACTTATAATACCCTTTTTAATACCTTGTTAGTGCCCTTGGGTAGTTTCTTATTTTTTGAAATCATAACATCAAGGATTTGGCATTCTCGAGCAATGGTGGTGGGCTACTAGGCCAATAATTATGGCACTCTCAAATCTCACAAACAATGTGATCTACTATGTATTTCGATCTGCATCCTAAACACCAAGACTACCAAAAAGAGAGGCAATTGGAGGATCTTTAGTCATGTTAAAAGGAACCCCACTTATAATACCCTTTTTAATACCACTTTGGATATAAATACATGTGTACATATGTATATATGTTTAACTTGCATGTTGAATCAAGAGTCCACTGTGCAATCTTATCAAGAGTCGATCCATGGACACCTTATAATGTACATGATGTAAATGTCTTAACTTGTAATGTTGTCATGTGAGGTTATTAGTGGGGACCAAGGCTAAGACCCCACCAGTGAATGTTAAAAATCAAGTGTGTTATGTGATCTATTAATTCTCATTTTCCTAAGATAGAAGACCTTATTATGTTCGAGGAAAAACATGATGTATATATAAATCATAAATTAAGGAAAAGCCCATGTGGATGGAAAAATAACATGTGAGAAGGGGTTATCTCCCAAAAAAATGGAAAAAGGAGGGAAATTGAAAGGGGTAAATGGTGGGGGATATGTGTCTACTTGAGAATTCATGTGTCAGAAAATTTAGGGGGTAAATGGTGGGGACATGTTTCTTCTTTAGAACTCACATGTGAGGCTTGAATATATCTACCTTGAATATGACACCTCTCATTCCCCATGAAACTTGTCTTCCTCCTATTTATATCATATTTTAACATCTTTCTGAGGTTTGGAGAATTTGAATCCTTTTTTCTCACATCATTTTCCCAACCTATTATTGTTGTTGTGTCTAAGTCGGTTATTCTTTCTCATGGTCAACTAAGATATCAAAAAAGGCTCAAATATTGTTGACAGAGATGGAATGTCATGATCGAGGTTCCATGGTTGGCCAAGAGATGGAATTGCATGATTGAGGTTCCATGGTTGGCCAGGATTGTAAGTAGAGGGAAATTGGGAGAGCAAACCCTAGTTGAGGGAAAAGGTCATTGAGAGGGCCAAAACAAATCAAAACATCATTGGATTTTGTGAAATATTGCATCCACAAAGATATGACAATGAAGAAGGATTTAGATCACATCAAGAGGTGTTTATGGCATATTTTATCAACACATAGGTTGGTTGTGATAATGGATTTTGTTCAACATGAACATTGATAGGAGAATGGAATTAGCATGCATGTTAGTGAGTTCTTGGCATAAAGACATAATGATGAACTAAGGAAGTCTAAGTTGTTTCTCTTATGATCCATTCATAATTCGTTGTGGTGGGTTTTGGGTCATAGATCAAGGAAGTGGTATCTCTAAGAGTCAATTGAGTGTCCTTTTTCTGCTTATTTGTTGGTAGTACTAGTTGAGGGTTGGCAATGGTGTTGGATTGTATATGACCAAGAGAAAAATTGTACCTTCCTTTCCATCACGTGAGTTATGTTTGTCATCACATATAAGTATCTTATTGTGTATTTCATGTTATCTATTGTTGGTTAACTACATTGTGGTGCATATAGCATATTAATCAACTAGATGAATTTCTAACAACTTTCTATGTACATTTATAAATATGTATCTCTGTAATTTCTTTAAATTTGTGCAAATCTATTTGTAGATTTTTTCTATGTGAATCCATGTGGGGTTATACTAGCATATGATGAATGTAGTTATAGTTAATTACTCATTTAGGGTATAATTAATGAGTTCTAGAATTTACAATGATACACTACGAGAATATCTCTAAATAAACCAAAACACTTCCTTCCCCTCGAGTGCTCCATGCGCTAGGGTTAGGGTTGCTTCATCTCTGGTGCACTTGGTCACCTATTGGCCCTTGGTTATGGAAGGAAGCGAATATCAAGGAGGAAGAGGTAAAATGAGAACTACGCGGGAAACACAGTGACTGTCACTAGGTCGAAGTAAGCAAAAGAGCAGAAAAGATGGAGCGTAGTATGGAAAAGCAAGTCGTTGAATGAGGAGATCAAGGATGACAAATCAACAAGAGAAAAGAATCGTAGACAACTCAACAAGCAGAGAAAGCCACCATTGGATGCTTTGGAGCACCGTGCGATGAGGAAGGAAAGACAGGCTGGCGAAGCCCAGAAAACACGGGTCAAGATGACCTAGGGTTTTAGACACCTAGGGTTTTGGGTAATTAGGGTTTTGAAACCTAGGTTTCGGCCTAAGGCTGTCAGTGAGGGACTGTAATGTATAAATAGAGGTCGAGAGGACCTAGGTCGAGTCAGTAGTAACATTGGGTATTGCTATTGATTGTGGTTGATTGAGAGATTATTGTACGGTGAGAGAGAGAAGTGTTGAGAGTGAGAGCCTTCTAGTATTGTAAGATCTTCAACTGGGTGAGAAGATCAGATCCTGCAGCTGGGTGCGCAGGAAGGGGAGAGAAGAGAGAGAGGATCTGCTAGCCAGAACGCAGATCAGAACTGTAAGCTTTATCTTAATATATCATAAGCCCGGTTTTGTGGATGTAGCCCTAGAGAGAGGGTGAACCACATACATTTTGTGTTGTATGTGTGATTGATGCCTGGATTCTTGTCATTGTTATGCTATCATTTGCAATATTGTGTTAGATCAGATCTATGGCTGCGCAGAGTATATCTAGCTGATGAGTGACACATGAATGCTACATTATTGTTGTATTAATTCCACTTGATATTCCCCTGGTTGTAGACATCTCTGTCCTGCAACCCCCCTCTTATCTTCTTCGGGTGAGATTGCATCTGCTTCGCAGGTGTTGCCGAAAGGGCTAGTAGTTAGGGCTTGTTGGTGCGCTCTTGGAGTGAGCCCCGGGTCTGCCCTTGTGCCAACAAATGGTTCTGTTGCTGGGACAAGAATATTTTTAAGGGAATGTCAAGGTGGTTCCCATCAAAGACCGAGATTCAAAAGTGGATAGAGGATCAAGAGAGGGACTTCGCTGAAGCCCAGAACAAGAAACCTAAACTGAATACTGAAGATTAGATACAAAGATACATCTTCACCAACATTCACGAGATCTTCTTTGGGGGAATCCACCAGGAGTTGTTTGAATGGTTGGCTAGGTTAGCCGATACCCAGTTCGAGATCAGATCTAGACCTCCTGTGGTTTGGACGCCAACACTGATCCAGAAGGTCAAGAGAGTTGACAACGTTGTATCCAGAGCAGTAGATCATTGGTTTGATAGTACCATTGGAGGGTATATCACCGAGTTTTATATTGACAGAACATAATCGTATAGCCAAGCCGAGAGATAATTTTTCAAAGGACCCAGAAGAAAATTCTTGCACTTTCTGAAGCTGAGAATCAATATGCTCTTGCATGAAAACCACATCTTGAAGATACAGTAGATTGGTCGTACCTGAAAAGGCTAATGTTCAATATCTCAGACATCAACAACGACACAAAAGCAGGACATACGCGTAGTGGGAAAGTATTCCGAGGGGTTCACCTTGAGAACTTGTTTAAGCAAAACTACGGAGAAGAGGGTTTCTATAGTGGAGAAGAGGTAGATCTAACCAACAAAGAACATTCAGATCCCACCAGAACAGAAGACGGGGAAGCTGAAGAACTTCACCAAAGCAAGCCATAGACCTCAGGAACTGCGCGAACTACTGAAGTAAGTAACATTAATCTTCCTATTGTCTCAACAGTACCTAGCAGTCATAATAGTTAGAACCACCAGAGTCCTCAAAGCACTATTACTGGTAGCTTAACATCTACTCAGACAAGAAGCCTAGTCAGCTCTATGGTAGATGAAATGAGGCTCCCTATATTTAGAGAAGATGGATCTGAAGATCCAGATCAACATTGGTTTCTGTGTGAATGCATATGGAATATTAAAAGTATCACCGACGAAGCCATCAAGAAAACCCAGTTTAGCACTACGCTAAGGGACTGCGCACTGAGCTGGTACATGAAACTTGTCCAAGGACTGGTGCAGCCTAAGCCACTAAACGAGATCAAGAATGCACTGATTGCAGAGTTTAAGAAACCTAAGTCAGAGTCACAATGTATTACAGAGCTAAAAGAGATCAAACAAAAGGTAGCAGAACCTGTTTGGGAGTTCGACCAATGGTTCAAGACCCTAACATACTGATTAACTTTTCAAATCCCCGATGAACAGAACAAAGAATGATTCATCGCTGCGCTTTTACTGCACATCAGATTCCCTCTGATGCAGCAGAAGATTGCATCGCATGCAGAATATTTGGAAATCGCCATGAAGCTTGAATCAACACCTATGGGAAAATCGAGCTCAGGCATGAGCCAGATCTTGAGTTAGCTAACCAATTTGTCTTTACAGGTCGAGGATATGAAGAAAGATAAGGGAAAAGACAAAATGGAAGATGTCTGGTGTGTGAGATGCAGATCAGAAGGTCATGATAAGGAACATTGTCCCTTATTTCATGAGTATTTGGCCTTAGGAGCATCGAGCCCCTTGAAGCAAGTTAACCTGCCTTGGTGTGATGTGTGCAGAAATAGACATTGCCCATGTGAGTGTTATTACATGCAGAAGTATGTTCAGACACCCACAAACTTGTATTGCACATTCTATAAATCAGTAGGGCACGATGATCGATATTGTAGATCTTACGATCTCATGCATGAGAGGTCGAGAGACATGTACAAGATTCAAGGCGAGGTACAACAAGAAATAAATACTCTGCAGTACAACTCTCTAGGGAGAGGAAACTTCACTCTTCGCGGTGGATACAGAGGAGGAGGAGGAGGAGGCGGAGGTATGGGCCAAGGCCAAGGACAAATAATATGTTATAAGTGCGTGCAGCTAGGACACTTAGCGAGGGATTGTCAGAATCCTTGCACAACCTGTAGTTATTGTAACTCTTTCGAGCATGTCATAGAAGAATGCCCTGTGCTACTGTCTAAGCTTCAAGAAAGATGAGGACCCCAACAAAACTGACAAGTACAACTGATATATGCTAAACCTCGCAGAACCGAACCTAGAGTTGTTGTCATTACTCGAGGAGGCGCTACTACATGAGAGGATAGAACAACCCAAAGAAAGATCACAGAAGAGTTAGGTATCAGGAAAGTTAAGGAGAAGACTCAGGCTTTTGATGCAAAGAAAGAAAGACGAATCTTTGAGGAAGCAAGACAGGAGTTCAAGAGGAACCAAGGATCCTCATCTAGAACACAACTAGAAGTAAAAGAGTACGGAATGCCTCAGGCATTTGATCAATCGGCTGCGCATAAAGAAGGAAAAGAGGAAAGTATGCTCATCGATTTTTTGTACACTTGTCTTAAATTAATTCAGGATGAGAAAGTTGTACAAGAGTTATAGAACCTAATAAGGTAGTATGAGCTAGGAAAGGTAGACCCCTTGTTGAATAGGGTAGTACACTATATTGGTAAGAAGAGAAGAACAAAGAAAGAATTACATTTGAATGCTCAAATAAGAGAGTATGATATAGACTATGTGGTCCTCGACTTAGGATCGGAGGTCAACGTCATGATGAAGAAAACTTGGGCACTAATGGGAAAACACAAGCTGATATATTCCCCTATCAGGATTCGCTTGGCTAATCATCAAGATGTCATCCCATTTGGACGATTGGAGCATGTCCCCATGGACATCAATGGAGTTAGAACCTTTGCAGACTTTGAGCTAATTGAAATTGTTGATGATAGTTGCCCTTACCCTGCATTACTAGGATTTGATTGGGCCTTCAACAATTCTACTGTGGTCGATTTAAAGAAAAGACGCATGACATTTGAAGGAGATGGTCTTAGGGTCATTGAACCCTTAGATCCAGATGAAGGTCCGTGGTATACAGAGCCCATCAGAGAAGAAGACTACACATATGAGCTGGAAAACATCTATAAATTAACAACCAGACAACAGGATTATATCAACCCTATTGTCGATGGGAATCTAAGTTGGCAAAGTGACAACACATGTTCTTTAGATTCAGAAGAAGCATTGGAGAACTGGCAGAACCAGATGTATGAAGTATCCACAAGGAGATGTGCTCGACTGACCAGAGAAATTCACTGGATTAGTACAACAACAAGTAACTTACCTACCTTTGATGGTCTGAATCCTTTAGAATCCTTCTTGATGGAATTTGAAACAATTGTACCAGCACAAAAGAGGCTGTTGGCTATGGACGAGGCTCTGAAAGCTAGACCAAAAAGATGGTGGGGGACACATAAAAGAAATATCAAAGACTTGACACAATGCCGAACCTTGATGACAGCGTGGTTTTCAACACAAGTAGGAAGCTGCGAAGTGAGGTACAAAGGTCAAAGCTGCCCAAAGGACCATGTACAAAGCTGAGAAGAGGCCTGGAGTGACATTCCTCGAGAAAAATGGGTACATAGATTCATTAACACATTGGAAATGACCCCTATTAACTTGTACCTTCAAGCAGAGATGCGCCTTATCACTGCAGATTGGGAAGGCATGCTTCAAAATTTTGTAACCACCTTTTTGTTTGAAAGTGAATTTCCCTCAATAGATCAAGCATTAAAGATTGTGAGGAAAAAAGTATTTAAGGAGTCATCCAACCTCCCTTTGGAGCAAGAAGAGGATGAATGGGCTACGCCATTCCATAAATTACAAGGATGTTACAACATTAATGCCAATGAAGATGAGGATCCAAGGAAGGTAAACATTGTTGAAACAGAAGGCCACAAGAATGTGGAAGGACCAAGAGTTGAACTGACATTCATTGGAAAATCAATCAAGATAAAGAAAGTTAATATTGGGATAGAGGAGACACCGAATCTTTCTAATGTCGGAGGTTACTGGGATGCTGCTACCATTGAAAAAATTACAGAATTACTGCACAAGTATCAGGACTTGTTTCCGACCAAGTTCACTGATATGAAGGGTATCAAAGGACCTATGGGAGAGATGAGAATACCTTTGAAACCAGATGTGAAGCCATTCAAGTAAAGACCCTACAGGTTGAACCCAAAATATAAGCAAAAAGTGAAGATTGAGCTCGACAGAATGATGGAAGCAGGGATTATTGAACCTGTCGAAGAGTCAGAGTGGATCAGCCCTATGGTAGTACAAGACAAGAAGACAGGCGAGATCATAATATGTGTGGACCTCAGAAAGATGAATGATGCTTGTTTTCATGACCCCTTCCCTACACCATTCACAGACGAAGTATTAGACAATGTGGGAGGCCAGGACGTATATTCTTTTACAGATGGGTTTTCAGGATACCATCAGATCCGGATTGCCAAGGAGGACCGCCACAAAACCACATTTGCCACATAATGGGGATCCTACCAATACACAGTGATGCCATTTGGACTGAAGAATTCCCCAACCATCTTTTCTAGGGTGGTGGTTGAAGCATTCAAAGAATTTTTGCATAAGTTTTTAGAAGCCTATTTTGATAACTGGACTGTTTTTAGTTTGTTGAAAAATCATGTTGAATGTCTAAGGCTAATGTTGGATAAATGCAGGCAATGTCAAATTGCTTTGAATTTGAAGAAGTGCATCTTCTTCTCACCATTTGGAGTATTATTAGGTCATATTGTATGCAAGAAAGGATTGTTGGTGGACCCATCCAAAATTGCAATTATAGTTGATTTTCCACCTCCTACCTTAGTCAAACAACTGCGCACTGCGCTAGGACATATGGGCTATTACAGGAAATTTATCAAAGGATATGCTCAAATTATTGCGCCAATGGAGAATTTATTAAAGAAAGACTGTCAATTTGGTTGGACCGAAGAATGCCAATAGATCTTCGACACACTGAAACAAAAGATGGTGATTGCACCTATTCTGGTCTTTCCAGATTGGAGCAAGGAATTTCATGTGCATGTTGATGCGTCTTCCATTGCATTAGGATCATTGCTAGCACAACCTAGAGAAAGGGACATTGATCATCCATTAGCATTTTCCAGCATAAAGCTATCTACAGCTGAAATCAATTACACTACTATAGAGAGAGAAGGATTAGCCATGGTGTATGGGCTGCAAAATTTCTGTCATTACTTACTAGGAGGACACTTTAAATTTTTTACTGATCACTCTGTGCTGAAGTACCTGGTCAACAAGCCAGTGTTGGGGGGGCGAATATGCAGATGGCTTCTTCTGTTTCAAGAATATGATTTTGATATCATAGTTAATCCAGGAAGAATGAACAAGGGGCCTGACCACCTGTCGAGGTTGGAACATGGTGAAGAACCCACCAGTCTAGAGGATACACTACCAGATCCACAGCTGCTCTCCATTAGGAAGATGGATGACCACTTCACATACATAGTCCAATTCCTATCAACAGGAATGGCTCTAAGTGAGTATACAATTTCCCAGAAGAAACAACTAGTGGTGTGCGTTGTAGACTTTTCACTGATAGCTAGTCATCTATATAAGATGGGACCTGAAGAGATACTAAGAAGATGTGTGATGGAGGTAGAGCACCCACTGATCCTTGTAGAAACTCATGAAGGCATCGCAATAGGACATTACACAGGAAAAGAAACTGTGCAGAAGGTTCTGCGAGCTGGCCTTTGGTGGCCTACTTTACACAAAGATGATAAAGAGTATACCAGAGCCTGTGATGTATGCCAGAGAGTTGGAAAACCATCTAGAAGAGATGAAATGCCACTAGCACCGTATATGACCCTACAAGCAATTGAAAAATGGGCCACTGACTTTGTGGGACCTATAAACCCACCGAGGAAGCACACAGGAGCAAGGTATATTATCACTGCGACATAATACCTGACTAGATGGGTCGAAGCAAGATAAATCAAGGAATGTAGTGAAACTACAACCATGCGTTTTATATTTGATGACATAATAACTAGGTTTGGATGCCCTAAGACCCTTATGAGTGATCAAGGCACTCATTTCATCAACAAGACAGTTGAAGCCCTGACTGAAGAATTTGTAGTCCACCATCAGAAGAGTACACCTTACCATCCACAAGCAAATAGAATAGTTGAAGCATTCAACAAAATCTTGGAGACAAGATTGACAAAGATTTGCAGTGTGAACAAGGATGAATGGGATTTAAGAGTACCAGCAGTACTCTGGGCTTATAGAACCCAGCAGTACTCTGGGCTTATAGAACCACTTGCAAGAAATTAACAATGCGGACCCCTTTCAAGTTGGTTTATGGTCTTGAAGTTGTTGTCCTGATGGAGTACTTGGTACTGAGATTAAGAATTGTTGCATTTACAGACATGGATGATACTGGCACTATTTGTGAGAGGCTTGCCCAGCTGGTTGAACTAGAAGAAGACAGATTTATGGCAGGATTCCATTAGCAGGTACAGAAGGAAAGAGAGAAGGCCTATCATGATAGACACATCAAGAAGAAGGCATTTAAGCAAGGTGATTTAGTACTGGTGTATGGCAGTAAATATATAAGACATCCAGGGAAGTTTAGAACACATTGGCTTGGACCATATGAGATCTCCTATGTTACAGAGGGAGGAGCTGTGCAATTGAAGACATTGAAGGGAGAATGGAAAGAGGGATTAGTAAATGGGAATCGGATGAAGTTGTACTATGACAACCAGCTGCCTCCCAGGTCTCATTAAAAGCAAGGAAGAAAAGTCTCTAGGTACTAGGTGTAGTTGAAACTGGGTACCAGACACAGAAAAGACAGTCTGGACAAGGATGGGAAGGAGACATGGAGTAGAAAGCAAAGGCTGCACTCCGTAGTCCAAAGTCGAAGTGACATGGAAAGATTAGAACTGAAGTGCCTCAGGATGAGTCATAGGTGAGTGTTGGGGGCCTGTTGGCCCTTGGTTATGGAAGGAAGCGAAGATCAAGGAAGAAAAGGTAAAATGAGAAATGTGTGGGAAACACAGTGATTGTCACTAGGTCGAAGTAAGCAAAAGAGCAGAAAAGATGGAGCGAAGCACATAAAATCAAGCCGTTGAATGAGGAGATCAGGGATGACAGATCAATAAGAGAAAAGAATCGTAGACAACTCAGGAAGCAGAGAAAGACACCATTGGATGCTTTGGAGCACCGCACGACGAGGAAGGAAAGACATGCTGGTGAAGCCCAAAAAATGCGGGTCAAGTTGACCTAGGGTTTTAGACACCTAGGGTTTTGGGTAATTAGGGTTTTGACACCTAGGTTTCAGCCTAAGGCTGTCGGTGAGGGACTGTAATGTAGAAATAGAGATCAAGAGGACCTAGGTCAAGTTAGTAGTAACATTGGGTATTGCTATTGATTATGGTTGATTGGGAGATTATTGTACGATGAGAGAGAGAAGTGTTGAGAGTGAGATCCTTCTAGTATTGTAAGATCTTCAGCTGGGTGCAAAGATTAGATCCTACAACTGGGTGTGCAAGAAGGGGAGAGAAGAAGATAGAGGATTTGCTGGACAGAGCGTAGATCAGAACTGTAAGCTTTATCTTAATATATCATAAGCCCAGTTCTGTGGACGTAGCCCTAGAGAGAGGGTGAACCACATACATTTTGTGTTGTATGTGTGATTGATGCCTGCATTTCTGTCATTGTTATGCTGTCATTTGCATTATTGTGTTAGATCAGATCTATAGCTATGAAGAGTATATCTAGCTAATGAGTGACACATGAATGCTACATTATTGTTGTATTAGTTCCACTTGATATTCCCCTGGTTGTAGACATATTTTTCCTGCAACCCCCCTCTTAACTGCTTCGGGTGAGACTGCATCTACTTCGCCGGTGTTGCCGAAAGGGCCAGTAGCTAGGGCTTGTTGGTGCACTCTTGGAGTGAACCTTGGGTCTTCCTCTGTGCCAACATCACCTCTGAAGGGGCTCAATGATTCCCAGTGAAGGAGGGATGTGAGGCACCTCCTATAGTGAAGCAACAACACATGGAAACACCAGTGGGGGTTCCAGGCGCCCAACATTTGAACCTCCGTCAGATCTATGCTCGCATCTCCTCTTTGAGGGCACATTCAAGGACAAAGAAATGGACATAGATGTAGGGAAAACCCCAACAATCACAACACATCCTTGGATACCTAGGAAATGTATTCCCTAAGCACCGCAAGCTCGGAAGTACATCATAATCACACCCAAGATCGAAGAATAAAAGAAATACATGAGAGACTACGACCTAGTGGGGAAATTTCTAAGGCTTTGGCCCTCTGAACGCGAGCTGGTAAAATGGATACAACAATGGTGGAAGCCCAAAGGCCATTACAATCTCCAGCTGGGATCCAAAGGATTCTTCACCATAATCTTGGATAATTTGGAGGACAGGAATCACATTTTTGATGGAGGACCTTATTTCTTCAACTCGATGAGACTTTTCTTGAGATTATGGATGGAGAAGTTTATCCTTGAAATAGAGGACTTTGTGCATGCCCCAGTGTGGATAAGACTTTATTCCCTGCTGCAGGAGTTCTGGCTGGCATCGACAATACCATTGGAGTATATGTTAAATCCTTGGAGGCCACAAAGCAATGAAGATATACCTCCTACGTGCGCATCTGTGTTTACCTGAATATTTCAAAGATGCTACGAAGATCCATTTCTTTGGAATATCATGATGAGGACTAGCTACAAACCATTGACTATGAACACATACCGTTCAGATGCAGAAAATGCCATGAGCATGGGCACCTCTTTAGGTATTTCCCCCTCAATACAATAAGCAAAGACTAAAACCCATAAACAAGCAAAAACAAAGATGGCTTCATCCATGTAGCAGACAGATGCAGGCAAGGAGCAAGGAGAACAACAAGCCTGACCAATAAGGAATTGCCCTCCAACAACCAATTTGAGGATTTGCAACAACTTCCATAGAACATGGATGCCCCATAGGTCCCTCCGACAGAGAAAATGAATCAAAACCCAGAGAAAGGGAAAGTTGTGGACACTCCAAGTATGGCCCAAACCACTTCTCCACCCAGCTCCAACACCACTGCCATAGAACCTTCAAAGACAAAATATGGGGATGTAGAAATAGATCTAGATGAGCACGATCTGGCAGGAGTAGACCTGGTTCATCTAGAACAATATTACCGAAACCAGAAACTTTATACCATCCCTCCAGACCAGCTGAGAAAAGTCCACAAAGTCTTCCTCAAATCCACAATAGGCTCCACCGCAAGATCCAGTTCGGGTTTGGGCATACAAGGAAATACACAGAAAGAGCAACACAAATCTCAGAAAGATGAAAAGAAAAGGGGAAGGAAATAAACCAACAAGCTCATCCATGATATCAGACACTTCATGGTCAAATTTGGTCAGATCCATCTCATATATGACAACTTTCCCCCTCTCCCCTCCCCATCCTCATCGTGAAGCTCATCTATTGGAATATAAGGGGACTCAACGGTCGTAGTAAGCAGAAGCTACTACGAGATATTATCATAGAAAAAAAACCAGAAATAATGATGCTTCAAGAAACAAAATGTGCAATGGAAGAAATGGATAAAATTCTCCCTAGCTGCTGGAAGAAAGGGAAAGGTATCTACACTGATGCTACAGGCACAGTAGGAGGCTTGACACTTCTTTGGAACCCAATCTCAGTTACCCTGGACAATGTTTTCACAACCAGATGGTCCATCTCTGCCACATACCAAGTCATCGGCTCTAACAAGCCTGACTACTTAACAATTGTCTACAGACTAGCCACACCAAGGGACAAAAATTCCTTCTTAAGGAACCTGGAGGGATTGGCCATCCTAACTTCAGGGAACAGATGGATTCTTGGAGGGCACTTCAACATGATATGTAATCTGGATGAGAAAAGAGGAGGAACACACTGACTCGAAGTGGAGTCTGGGAACTTCCAGGGCCTAATTGACAAGTTAGGCCTCCTTGACATAGACATTCCAAATGGCATCTTCACCTGGATGAATCGAAGAACTGGTACCCATTATATAGCTTTCCGGTTGGATCGCTTCCTTCTCTTTGATTCTCTCATGATGGAAGGCACAATTCTGGAAGCACGCATTCTCGATGTCCATGGGTCAGGTCATTGGCCCATCCAAATTTGGCTTGACATTCCTACCACTCCAGAACGTAAACCCTTCAGGATGGAGCGGTTTTGGATCAACCACCTAGACTTTCAAAAAAACTCCCACACTTGGTGGATGGAGGCGTCCATTTCACACGGTTCCAAGATGTATAGATTCCAACAGAATCTCAAAAACTTCAAGAAGAATCTCAGGGCTTGGAATAAACAAACCTTTGGCAATATCTTTGAAGCCCAAAAACAACTAATGGATCAAATGGGCATTATACAAAGCCCAATCTTTGATCAGGGAATATCCGAGGAACTCAAAACATAGGAAGCAACAATAAGCCAAAAGCTGGAGGAAAGGAAATCCCAAGAGGATATCTTATGGAGGAAAAAGTCCTGCATCCAATGGCTAAAGGAGGGTGATCGAAACAACAAGTTATTCCATAGGTCTACCATTCAAAGAAGACATGCCAATCACATTACACATCTGATCATAGAAAACGAGCAAACCCTCCACTCTCATGAGGATCTGGAAGCAGATTTGGTCACCTACTATCAAGATCTCTTGACGTAACACCAGGGGGATATATATCAAGCCATCTCCCAAGTCACGTAGCACACACCCTCCACAATAATGACGAAATAGAATGCAAATCTTCTACGACCCATCACACTCAAGGAAGTGGATCAGGTACTCCATGACACCCCTATGGGGAAAGCTTCGGGACATGATGGTTTTACTTCAGAATTTTTTCATCATTGATGGAAAATGGTAAGGGCAGAGGTATGGGAAATCATTGAAGACTCCAGAGCCTTGCTTCAAGTCCTTCTATCCCTTAACATTACCTTCCTCACCCTTATTCCCAAAGAAGAGCTAGTCAATCACCCCAAACAGTTCTGAACTATTTCTCTCTGCAATGTCATCTACAAGCTATTAACAAAGGTGATCGCTCAAAGACTCAAACCTATCTTCCCCTTCATCATTTTTCCAGAGCAATCATGGTACATGGAAGGAAGAAAATTCTTGGATAGAGTCATCCTGGCACATGAAGTTATCCACTCTTTACAAAAGACTCACACTCCAGGTATGTTATTAAAACTTGACCTTTCCAAATCTTTTGACAAGTTAAGTTGGGCTTACATGTGCTCGGTTCTCTTAGCCTTTGGTTTTGACCCATCCTGGGTAAACTAGATTCTGAATCTCACCTCCTTGGCTTTCTTTTCAATCCTCATCAACGAAATCCCTTCTCACCTTTTCTCTCCCACCCGAGGGATTAGGAAAGGAGATCCTATGTCCCCATTCCTCTTCATTATCATGGCATAAGGTCTTAGCCTCTCCATTCAAGATGCTATAGAAAATTAGACTCTGTAAGGACTACCCTTGCATGGCATAGATCCTCCGATCTCTCACAGTCAATTTGTTGATGACACTCTAATGATGGGTTCCCCCACGGTCCATGAATCCCAAACAATCCTCTCCATTATTCAAACCTTCTGTGAGGCTTCGGAAAGATTTTTCCAAGCAAGCAAGAACCTCCCACACTAGAATCATGAGCCTGCAATGGATTAACTGGCATTGTGAGCATGACTTGACTTTTTAGCAGAACACCTCCCCTCCCACCTTCATCCATCTTGTTACCGCAAACTGGGCCAAGGAAAGACATTAGTCTCTGGTCCAAGGCTGGGCCAAGGAAAGACAAACTTGAGTCTCTTTCTTTAGTCTCTAGGCTAAGGAAAGACATTGGTGGAAGGACTATTGCTAGGGTGTCCTCTCTAGAGATGGAAGGATATTGTGACTCGTCCAACAAAGGTAATTTATTTCTCACCCATTAGGGTGAGGAGGATGAGGTATGTTAAGTGACTTGACCACGACTTATATGATCTATTCCGGTTGGGTGGGTCAAGAGAGGAACAAAAGAAGTTTCGAATAGGAGGTTATCCAAACCAACGCTTCACTATGCTCTTTGATGGGCTCTTTCTTCCAATATAGTGGCCTTCAATTGATAGTGGCCATGATTGATATATGTAATTACACTTTTCTATATCTAATTTCCCCACCATACTTATTTGGTGCTTATCCGGTTCAGGAAAGAAGCTTTGTTGAGGACAGCCTCGCGGTGTTTTCGTTCACCAATGGATATTAATAAGGACAAATCCTAGATCTTCTTCTTCAACACCCCGATGCCGATACAACTCCACATTACCGAAATCTTGGGTTTCACTTGAATCTTCGTTCCGTCCAAATATCTAGGTATCCCCCTCCTTGACAAAGCCCTCAGAAATAGCTCCTGGAAATGTCTCCTCACCTCCTTTTCAAAAATACTTTCCTTTTGGACCTACTGTGCTCTTAATATTCCCAGTCACCTCACCCTTCTCAAGTCCATGATGTAGGCCTTGCCAATATACACCTTCTCATCCCTTGAATCTCCTAGCTATGTTCTCAATTCCATCAGAACCATGCAAAGGAACTTTCTTTGGCAGGGGTTCAAAACAGGGAAAAAAATGGCGATGATCAATTGGGAAAATCTTTGCAGACCTAAGGCTCAAGGGGGTCTAGGAATAAAAGACCCTTCAACTATGAACAAAATCCTGAGCACTAATATCTGGTGGAGATGGCTGAAGAGACCTCACGATCTCTGGGCCAAGCTTTGGAGAAGAAATTACACATCCAACATAGCCAAAAGAAACCTCATAAGATGGAACATAGACACCCTAGGCTCCTTGATTTGGATGGTGGCCAAGAAAAAATGAAGCTTAGTGGTCAATCATGCCTTCTAGGAAATTTGTAATGGTCAAACAACCTTCTTCTAGAATGAATCGTGGTAGCAGTTGCCTATTTTGGCACATGATGCTTGGGCTGACACCTTCCTCACCCTGACTACCCAAGCGGGGATGACAAAAGTGGCAGATTATTGGAAGGATAACTCTTTGGATGCCACCTGGAGATGATGGAAATCCACAAAACAAGACCTTCACATCGAAGCACACATGGAATTACAACCCTGGTATAACCTGACCAATGCCAGGAAAATCCCCATTCTTCCAGGAGAGGACATCTTGTGATGGGGAGATTTTTCAAGGGGCACTTTCAATATCCAAGAAGCTTACGTTGTCAAGGAAAATTTCAATCTCCTCTCCCTTGGGAAAGTTCGGAACAAAATCTGGTCACTCAAGCATTGGCCCAAAATCATCATCTTCCTTTGGTTGGTGGTGCATGGTAGCATTCTCACTTGGGACAATCTCATGAAAAGGGGATTCACAGGGCCTTCCATATGCCCGTTGTGATTGAAGGAGGCAGAATCGATAAATCAATTGCTAAACATTTTCCCCTTCATCACCCAAGTTTGGGATCAATGCACGTCTATCATGCGCACTTCAGATCGCAAGCAAGAGAGCATATGCACAACTATCAAAGAGTGGAGATATGTGGCCTTCCGATCGCCCATATTAAACCGTATATGGTAGTTACTCCCTGATTTCATCCTCTGGAAACTCTGGAAGGAAAGGAAATGAAGAATCTTCCAAAACATTCAACATGACTAGCAGCACTGCTGGACCCGAAGCTACACCAATATAACATAAATAATAAGTCTGTAACATTGGACCGAAACTGACCTTTCCTGTCCAATTCAAGAACAAAGAATCTTGAAAAAATGGAATCTCACGTTAAAACCAAGTTCACCCTCCACTCCTCAGAATCACTCTTTTAGGGATAACCCCTCTCATTGGTCCTCTCCTCCTGAATATTTTATCAAATTGAATTTCGACGGAGCCTCCAAAGGAAATCCGGGTGCAACAGGATTCATAGTGGTCTTTCGAAACCATCAGGGGAACAATTTGCTTATCTCGGCTGGAAGCATAGGCCACACCACCAACAATGTTGTAGAACTGTGGGGGATTACAATAGGTTTGCAAATAGCTCTAGAATTTTTTTTTCATAAACTAATTGTGGAAGGCAATTCACAAGTGGTGCTCAATCTCTTCTGAAAAATCCAGAACAATATAGATCCAGAAAAAATATTGCCCTGTTGGCGACTTTCTTATGGAATTGGGACAATTGCGACTCTTATCCGACCCAATCAATTCCTCATCCCCTCGCATGTGAGATGAAAAGATAATCAAATTACAGATGATCTCGCCAATATTGGAACAGACTTGGAGGGAATGGACCTTCTCTGCCAAGCTTCCATCCACGAAACACATCCCATACTCCAGAGATGCAAGGAAAAGGATCTATCCATCGATAGTTCCCTAGATGGGGTGATAGTGCGGCCCATGTATCATATGGAAAGGACCGACGACGACCATCATGGTGCCATCCATGTGACAGGTGCATGCCCTTCCCTCCCTCCTGCACCGTGCATTTAATGCAGCTCCATTACAACAAAAGTGCCATTACTACTAGTGTGCCCTACTCTGGCCTTCCGTCCCCTCGATGGATCAATTCGATGGATCCATCTTTACTCTGCTTGTGTGTGTCCTATTCCACCAGTGATATTTTCACCATGAATCTCACCAGCCTTGCTCACATCTCTATTCACTTTTGGATAAGTCCTCCAGCAGACTTCACTCTCCCTTGCTACTCCTTGGCTTCCTTAGCTCTCTTCTTGTGCTTGCTATCCCTCACCATGCCTTAGTCATGCCAAGAAAACGAGGTAAATCCAAACGTGGCTCAGCTTGGAAACCAAATCGACTACGTTTGGCAATCAAATCCTCAACTGCCCTTGCACCCTCTCACAGTTCATCACCCTCTTCGCCAACCTCCTCGGCGTAGTATGGCCATAGATTCAGTGGTATTTCACCCCTCTCCTCACCCTATTCATGTAGGATCGAATGGTTCGATATCCTGGGAAAGTCTCTAGGTTTCAATCCAGGGCCAATTTCAGACTTGGCCTCCTCTTCGCAGCCAGCTCCAATCGTTCCTCCCAATTCTCTTGCGAATTCGACACATGAGACTTCACCAGTGAATTCGCCCCCAGTCCAAGCTCTGAGTGAAGGTTTCTGTGCCAGCCATGGACATCAACAAGAGCAGCCTCACTCCTGCTCAGACTGTGCCTCCTGCACAAAGATACAAGAAGGCCTTGCAATTCTGCAAGGCCTGGTGTTCAAATTACTAAAGGATCTGGATGACCTGTGTTTTTGTTTGGAAGTATTGGACGGGAAGGGGATACAATTCCTGCAAATTCTTTCAGCCTTGCATGGAATGTGCCACCCCTCATATGTGGAATCAAATGCACCAGGGAACGAACAACCGATACTGGTACTAGCTATGCACAAGCATCTGGAGGAGGAAGCAACACCACCAGCTATGCATAGGAATCCAAAGGAGGAAGCAACACCAGACACGGCTCCAACGCTCAAGGCCACCTCCTGGGATGCATGGCCACACTACAAGCCTACAACCTGAACTACACAGGTGTCTCTCTACTTGGTCTGTTGGATGTTTAGCTTACATTTTTCCACTTGTCGATTATAGTTATATTATGTCTGGTTTGACTTAATTATGTCAGTCTTATCGGGAATAGTAAATCGGTTTCCCCCATGGGGCGATGTTACTTCTGTGGTTAGACATTGTCTTATGACAACTATTTTGATACATTGGTTCCAGACCTGGCAGGCTGGCTGAATTGGTTTCCCCATGGGGAAATTTAGTTATTATAGTCTGGGTTAAACTATTGATGATGTAATTTTTTTTATTTTGAAAGGATTTTTATAGATTCTTACTTACAAAAAAAAAATGAGTTATGGAATTTACCATCTCATTGGTAGATTTGGAGGTAAATTTTTGGGTTGTAATTGAACCATTGCCTCATTGGAGTCAAATAGGGGTTGGGTACATGTTAGGGTTTAAGAGCTCATGGTCATAAACATGGCCATTTGGGAAAATTTATTATAATGACATGAATTTGCATTCATATTTGTGATTTTTATTATTGAGATTAAGGAGGAATGTAAGAGTGGTTATTTTTAAGGGAATTGTTGAGAAATCATAGTTGTTGCAAGGTTGAGTGAGTAAATTTGGGGCAGAATCCATAGGGAAGTCAATGAAAGTGGTTTAGATTTTGAATCCAACTAATTGTCCTAGAAAAGTTTAGAAAATTAAAAAAAAAACTTAAACTATGAATATTTGAGAAGAAAAATAAATTATCGATCTTATAGGGAGAAATTAAGAAAAAATTAAAATTTTGGCTAAGTACAATTATATCTAGTGGACGAGTCAAAATATATAATGTGGCACTCCAATGGTGTATGAAATAGAATATTCATTTACATGGATGAGTTGTTTCCCTGTGATTTTTTCTAGAGAAGGTAACATGATGGTTATCATGGTGATTGATAAGGTGGAGTGAAAAGAAGTTGTGTCAGTATAGACATTGTTGACATAATCTCTACTAAGGTTTTAGGAAAATTGGAAAATTGTCTTAGTCTAATTCCATCCATTAAATATATGAGTCATCCATCTAATGATTGGATAATGCACTGGAAATTTTGGCTGAGAGAAAATCCTTTTTGCGAAAAAAATGAGATATTTCATTTATTGAAGGGATGGAGGCCTGTAAAATCAACTAAGTTTGATTTTATGATTCTACAATGGGAATCAAATTACGAGACCAAAATAATCTAAAATTTGGATAAGTTTAATGTCAATGAGATTTTGACTATGTCTAAACTAATTTTCTACAGAGTAGGTTTCCCAACATGGGGTGCGAGGTACAATACCCCTCAATGTCAATGAGTTTTTGACCATGTCTCAACTAATTTTATATTGATTTCTAACGTTGGCATGCCATTGAGTCATCAAGTTTTTTGTTCTCTCAAAAATCCTCTACATTCATGTGTTGCTTCCAATTTTTGGTGCCTTGTCTTTCTCACTTATCAACGACATATCCTAGTTGATACATCCCATCCAATGGTTGTTTTTTTTCTTGTCTTGTATAAAATAAAAAATTACTAGGTGGGGCATGTGTCCTCTAAATTTTTATATTTTCCTTGTCTACTATATACCTACTAGAATTATCCTCTATTTAGTGCATATCTTTTCCACTATTTGACTATTATCAAATTTCATACCCCTTGTCTCGGTATCTTATCTCCTATGTAGGTAGAAAGACAAGTGGGATGTGGATCCTCTAAGATTTTAGCTTTAACTATCCACAATTCACTCATTAGAATTGTCTCATTTTCCAATCCTCAAGGTATTAATGTCTTCACTCATACTTAGCCCCTTTTTTAACTCTTAGACCCAAGTATTACCTCACCATTTTTTCCTCAACTTCCTTTTCTATCAAGGCTACTCTTGTCTCAAGGTCTATTATACTTTTTGGGAACACCCATTTTTTCATATATAAGGTTCTATCCCTGACAAATTTTCTTCAAGTTGTCCTATTGTTTATCTATGTTCATCCCAACATCTAAGGGTGTTTATAAATCGATAAATCTCATTTTTATTGGCATGGGGACTATCTCCATTCCTTATTACACATACAGACTCTCTATCAACTAATAGATTTGGAAACTTAAGAAATTTATAGAATATTTTTCCATCTTTACACATTGTACATAGTTGGGTAGGACAAGTTAGAATTAAAGGGTGATGTGTTATTATAAACAAAATTTGGGTAATTGAAATTTGTATATGGATTGACATCATCCCCAAAAATACATGTAATTTTGGGAAGCTGAAATGGATAAAGAGTTGATGGATTATGAGGAAGGGGAGGAGGTTTTAGTGAATTCCATCTTAAGTTCAATGGATGAGTTAATAAAGATTTGCAAACGGACTAAGGCATATAATGAATAAATTAACAAGGGATAAGGGGTTGTCTTCTATCTAGACAAAACATTAGAAAATTACACTGATCCAAAAAGGATCCATAGAAGGCTAAAAAAAACTCAGAAATCGCAAAGGCAACTCAGGATGCTCATAACGGCTTCAACAGACAGAGAAAGGGAAAAAATTCAAAATTCTCAAAATTAAGTGAAAATGGCATGATCGCGAAGAGGGCATCGCAATATTTCTAACAACACAAACGAATCGTCAAATGGAGTTACGGATCGAAAGATATTCATGGTCAAAGTTTTGGTCAACATAGCCTAGTCAGCAGGGATGAGTCAGCATCTATACTGTTGACGTCAGCATAAGTACGGATGACTTCATCATCCGTAAAACATACGTGGAAAGTGTAGAGGGAAACATGTGTCATGATGATGTCAACATGCCACATGGTAGCACCAGAGGATGCCATGTGTCATGCACCAATAGGCTTTTCAAGGCTTCATGTGGACCGATAAAAAAGTGCAATGTGGCACCCCCATGTGATGCCATGTGGCACCACCCAAAAGGTGCCATGTGTCCAGTATTGAGGTGACGTGAAGGTTTCTTGTACGGAGGTGATGTGGAGGTGGCGTCAGCATCCAAGTGGGTCAATCAGCGGATGCCAAATGGCCCAATCGAAGGGCACCACGTGGCACCCCTGAAATGCCCAAGGAGGGCCTATGACTGAAAATTAAAAATATATATATATTAGTTATACTGCCAAATCTAGTGGCGGTTTCGCCAGACTGGCGGTATATTCCACGGGTCTGCTGAATTAGACAACCACCAACTGTACGCCAGAATATCTTCTATTTTGGTGGAATTCCTGCCAATAAAAATACCGTCTTCCATATTTGGTAGCCACTCCGCCATTTTTAGCAGCGCGCCAAAGTTTGTTGTAACCACATGTTAAAAGGGGAGGCCCATGGGATTTGTGTTGGTTGTGGAGCCTGATTATCTTCCTGATTTAGAGGTCTTGTGTTTTTCAGTCGTGTTTATACCCCATGAAGACTTTGCACCCCAAAAGTATGTACACTCTTCCATGCAGGGGAGTGTAGAGGGGGGTACCCCCTCTGCAAGGTCTGGGGGGGGGCTATCCCCCCGGCTGGGGGGTTCGGGGGTGAAGCCCCCGAAGGAAAAATTGCCTTATAAATGTATATTGTAATTTCATTGTAAATTTGGACCGTTCATCATAAGGTCGCAGATCTAATGCTAGAAATTATGTTAGGGTTTTTTGCCCTAGAAGGCAACCCTCTGTTATGAGGGAAATGTATTGCGGCTATGCATTATGGTGAGTATTGTATTCTAAGAGAGGAGACTGTGAGAGAAAGAAGACAAAGCTACAATGGGTTTTGTTGTAGGTTGTATCCCTTCATTTGCTGGATAATAATAAAGGAAGGACCTGGCAATTTCTCCGGTGGACGTAGCCCACACTGGGTGAACCACGTAAATCTATGTCTCTATTGTATTGTGTATCTTCTGTGTTTTGTTTCCTCATTTGTTTTATTTTATTGCTACACGGTCCTATTTTTCTAACAACTGGTATCAGAGCGAGAGGTAACTTGCAGGAAAAGAGGGTTCCTGGTTCGAGTGGGAACAATATCAGAAGATGAAAAGTTTAGGGTTGAGAAATATAACGGCCAAAACTACCAGTTATGAAAGATGTAGATGAAAGATTATTTATATCAGGAGGATCTATTCCTACCATTGGGCAGAGTAGCAAAGCAACTGACGGCCATGAAGGATGAAGAATGGGAGATTCTTGATAGAAAGGCTCTAGGAATGATACGACTGAGCTTGGCAGCATCGATGGCTTTCAATATTTTGAAAGAAAAGACAACGAATGATCTGATGGATGTGTTGGCTAAACTGTATGAAAAACCCTTGGCGTCTAATAAGGTATTTCTAATGAAGAGATTATTTAATATGAAGATGTCGGAAGGTGGGTCTATTGCAGATCATTTAAATGAATTTAATACGGTTACTAATCAACTAAGTTATGTAAAACTGGACTTTGATGATGAGGTTAGGGATCTTCTAATCTTGTGCTATTTTCCAGAAAGCTAGAACAACTTGGTCATGGATGTAAGTAACTCTGTCTCTAGTTCAAATACTTTAAAAATTGATGATGTTGTTGGTGTTATCCTTAGTGAGGAAATGCGACGGAAAAGCACAGGTGAGACATCAGGTAATGCGTTGAGCATGGAGAACAGGGGAAGACAAAAGGATAGAGGAAAGGGCTAAGGAACCACGGGAATTCTAGGAAGGGCATATCCAAATCTAGACTTGGAAAGATAGAGTGATGGAATTGTGGGAAGAAAGGACATCTAAAGAAAGACTCCAGAGCTCCAAAGAAACAAAGAGATGGACAACATGAGAGAAATCGGGAAGCAAATGTAACAGATGATGTGTTACAAGATGATTTGATTCTTTCTGTAGATAATATTTTTGAGTCTTGGGTAGTAGATTCAGGGGCTTCACTTCATGCCACACCCCATAGGAAACATTTTTAAGATTATGTTCAAGGTTATTTTGGATAGGTTCATTTGGGTAATGATGCACCATGCAAAATTGTTGGAATGGGAAAGGTAAAAATAAAGAAATGCAATGGAAACCAATGGTTGTTGAAAGAGGTAAGACATGTTCCATATTTAAGCAAAAATCTAATTTCAATAGGGTAGTTGGCAAGTGAAGGTTGTATATCCATATTTACAGATAATATGTGGAAGGTCATCAAAGGATCATTGGTGATACCAAAAGGATATAAGGTAGGTACATTGTATTTATGTACTGGTAGTACTGACTCTTCTATCTCTTTAGCTTCTACATGAGTGGATACAACACTATGGAATCATAGGCCTGGACACATGATTGAGAAGGGGATGCAGATACTTCACAAAAGAAATTTGTTGCCAGACCTTAAAAAAATTGATTTGGACTTCTGTGAGCATTGTGTTTATGGAAAACAAAAGAGAGTTAGATTTCTCAGAGTCGGAAAAGAAAAGAAGAATGAAATGTTAGAGCTTGTGCATACAGATGTATGGGGACGAGCTCAGGTATCATATATTGGTGGCTCTCGTTATTATGTTACTTTTATTGATGATGCAACTAGAAAAACTTGGGTTTATTGCATTCGACAAAAATATGATGTTTTTGATACTTTTAAGAAATGGAAAGCTTTAGTTGAGAATGAGACAGGAAAAAGTTTGAAGTGTCTTAGATCAGATAATGGAGGTGAATATTGCAGCAAGGAGTTTGATGATTAATGTTCATACCATGGGATTCGTGGAGAGAAGAAAGTTCCAAGAACACCACAAGAAAATGGTGTGTCAGAAAGGATGAACAGGACAATCATGGAACGTGCAAGGAGTATCATCTTGCATGTTAGTTTTCCCTTACAGTTCTGAGAAGATGCTGTAGATACTGTTGTTTACTTAATAAATAAAGGACCTTCAAGCTCTTTGGATGGTATAATTCCATAGGAGGAATGGATAGGAAAAAAGGTAAACTAATCTTTTTTGAAAAATTTTGGTTGTAAAGCATTTGTCCATATTGATAAAGAAAATAGAACAAAGCTTGAGTCTAATTCCAAGAAGTGTACCTTTATTGGATACGGTGTTAACGATTTTGGTTATCGATTATGGGATTATGAAAATAACAAAATCATTGGGAGTAGAGATGTCATATTCAATGAGAAGGTCATGTACAAAGATCAGTTGTAGGGAAAGAAATAGGAAGAAGAAAAACAAGAATACACAGTGCTTGATGAGATCACTGAAAAAGAAATTCCAAAGGAACCTGAAAATCAAAATGTACAACAACAGGAGCAACATGTACCTCAAACACCTACAAGTTTTGTTAGAAGATCTACCAGGTTAAGTATACCCCCTGAACGATACTCTCCTTCATTGTATTATATATTGTTGACTGATTCCGGTGAACTAGAATGTTATGAAGAGGTAATGCAGGTAGACACCAAAAAGAAGTGGGAGCAAGGCATGAAAGAGGAAATGGATTCCTTGGAAAATAACTAGAATTGGGACTTGGTTTAGTTTCCTGTGGTAAAAAGAGCATTGCAGAATAAATGGGTTTACAAGTTGAAGGAAGAAGATGGAGGAGAAAAGTGGTACAAGGCTAGACTTGTTGTAAAGGGGTTTGCACAGAAGAAAGGTATAGATTTTGATGAAATATTTTCTCCTATTGTTAAAATGACTTCAATTAGGACTATTTTAAGTCTTGTGGTAGTAGAAGATTTGCATCTTGAATAGTTAGATGTAAAAACATCTTTTCTCCATGGGGATTTGGAGGAAGAGATTTATATGCAGCAACCACATGGGTATGAGGTCAAAGGGAAGGAGAATTTGGTATGCAGGTTGAAGAAGAGTTTGTATGGCCTAAAGAAAGCTCCAAGGAAGTGGTATTTGAAGTTTGAAAGGTTTATGATAGAACATGGTTATAGTAGATGTCATTCTGATCACTGTGTTTATTTTAAAAGGCTAGAAAATATAAGCTATATTATCTTGATATTGTTTGTAGATGACATGCTTGTTGCAGGGTCTAATATGTAGGATATAAATGTGCTCAAGAATAAATTAGCCAATTCATTTGTGATGAAGGATTTGGGCGCTGCAAAGAAAATTCTTGGCATGAGAATAACAATAGACATAAAAAATCGCAAATTGACATTGTGTCAGGGTGAGTACACAGAGAAGGTGTTGGAGAGGTTTATAATGCAGAATGAAAAACCAGTTAGTACACCTTTGGCCATCCATTTCAAATTAACTAAGGAAATGTGTCCAAAGACATAGGAGCTGATAGGATACATCTCCAGGGTCCCTTATTCATCAGCAGTCGGTAGCTTGATGTATGCAATGGTTTTCACAAGACCAGATATTGCACATGAAGTGGAAGTTGTGAGAAGGTATATGAACAATCCAGGTAAAGAACATTGGGAGGCAGTAAAGTGGATTATCATGTATTTGAGAAGTACTTCTACTCATGCATTATGTTTTGTAGGTTCATACACTTTTCTACAGGGATATGTTGATTCAGATATGGCAGGTGATAAGGACAACAAGAGGAGCACCATAGGGTATGGTTTTACTATAGGTGGAACAACAATAAGTTGGATTTCGAAACTGTAAAAGGTTGTTTCACTTTCAACAATAGAGGCAGAGTATGTTGCTGCTACAGAGGCTAGTAAAGAGATTATTTGGTTACAGAAGTTTATAGAGGAATTGGGAAAGAAGCTAGAGAATAATAGGTTGTACTGTGACAGTGAGTGTGCAATTCATATTACAAATAAATCAGCCTTCCATTCGAAGACTAATCATATATAGTTGAGGTAACACTTCATACAATCCGCCTTGGAATATGGACATTTGAAGTTGGAAAAGATACACACTAGCTAGAATCCTGCAGACATGTTAACAAAGGGAGTAACCAGAGAGAAACTGAGTTCCTGCTCAGTTTCAGTTGGTCTTCAAGAATGAATATGAAGATGAGAAATTTTCCAGGTCCAAGAAGGTTCAGAGTCCAGCATATACAACAACGGTGGAGTTGTTGAGATCAGTATCTAATTGGGATATTGTTGGTTATGGAGCTTGATTATCTTCCTGATTTAGAGGTCTTGTGTTTTTCAGCCGTGTTTATGCCCCATGAAGACTTTACACCCCAGAAGTATGTACACTCTTCCACGCAAGGGAGTGTAGAGGGGGGGTACCCCCTCTATGGGCTCGAGGTGGGCTATCCCCCTAGATGGGGGGTTCGCGGGCAAGTGAGCAAAGCTCCCGAAGGAAAAATTGCCTTCTAAATGTATATTGTAATTTCATTGTAAATCTGGACCATTCATTATAAGGTCATAGATCTAATAGTAGAAATTATGTTAGGTTGTTTTTCCCTAGAAGGAAACCCTCTATTATGAGGGAAATGTATTGTGGCTATGCATTATGGCGAGTATTGTATTATGAGAGAGGAGACTGTGAGAGAAAGAAGAGGAAGTTACAATGGGTTTTGCTGTAGGTTGTATCCCTTCATATGCTGGATAATAATAAATGAAATACTTGGCAATTTCTATGGTGGACGTTGCCGACATTGGGTGAACCACGTAAATCTGTGTCTCTATTGTATTGTGTATCTTCTGTGTTTTGTTTCCACATTTGTTTTATTTTATTGCTCCGTGTTCCTGTTTTTCTAACAACTGGTATCATAGTGAAAGGTAACTCGCAGGAAAAGAGGGTTCCTGGTTTGAGTGGGAGCAATGTCGGAAGATGGAAAGTTTAGGGTTGATAAATTTAACTGCCAAAACTACCAGTTATGGAAGATTATTTATATCAGAAGGATCTATTCCTACCACTGGGTGGAGTAGAAAAGAAGCTCACGACCATGAAGGACGAAGATTGGGAGATTCTTGACAGAAAGGCTTTAGGAATGATACGGTTGATCTTGGCAGCATCAATGGCTTTCAATATTTCGAAAGAAAAGACAATGAAGGATCTGATGGACATGTTGGATAAACTGTATGAAAAACCCTTAGCGTCCAATAAGGTATTTCTAATGAAGAGATTATTTAATATGAAGATGACAGAAGGTGGGTATGTTGTAGATCATTTAAATGAATTTAATACGGTTACTAATTAACTAAGTTCTGTAAAAGTGGACTTTGATGATGAGGTTAGGGATCTTCTAATCTTGTGCTCATTGCTAGAAAGCTGGAACGACTTGGTCATGGTTGTAAGTAACTTTGTCTCTAGTTCAAATACTTTAAAATTTGATGATGTTATTGGTGTTATCCTTAGTGAGGAAATGCGACGGAAAAGCACAGGTGAGACATCAGGTAATGCGTTGAGCATGGAGAACAGGGGAAGACAAAAGGATAGAGGAAAGGGCTCAGGGAACTGCAGGAATTCTAGAAAGGGTAGATCGAAATCCAGACTTGGAAAGATAGAGTGCTAGAATTGTGGGAAGAAAGGACATCTAAAGAAAGACTGCAGAGCTCCAAAGAAACAAAGAGATGGACAACATGAGAGAAATCAGGAAGAAAATGTAACAGGTGATGTGTTACAAGATGATTTGATTCTTTCTGTAGATAATATTTCTGAGTCTTGGGTAGTAGTTTCAAGGGCTTCATTTCATGCCACACCCCATAGGAAACATTTTTTAGATTATGTTCAGGGTGATTTTGGACATGTTCATTTGGGTAATGATGCACCATGCAAAATTGTTGGAATGGGAAAGGTAAACATAAAGCAACACAATGGAAACCAATGGTTGTTGAAAGAAGTAAGACATGCTCCAGATTTAAGCAAAAATCTAATTTCAATAGGGAAGTTGGCAAGTGAAGGTTGTATAGCCATATTTACAGATAAGACGTGGAAGGTCATCAAAGGATCATTGGTGATAGGAAAAGGAGATAAGGTAGGAACATTGTATTTATGTACTGGTAGTACTGAATCTTGTATCTCTTTAGCTTCTACAGGAGTGGATACAACACTGTGGCATCATAGGCTTGGACACATGAGTGAGAAGGGGATGCAGATACTTCACAAAAGAAATTTGTTGCTAGACCTTAAACAAATTGATTTGGACTTCTGTGAGCATTGTGTTTATGGAAAACAAAAGAGAGTCAGATTTCTCAGAGTCAAAAAAGAAAAGAAGAATGAAAGGTTAGAGATTGTGCATACAGATGTATGGGGACCAACTCAAGTATCATCTCTTGGTGGCTCTCCTTATTATGTTACTTTTATTGATGATGCAACTAGAAAAACTTGGGTTTATTGCATTCGACAAAAATATGATGTTTTTGATACTCTTAAGAAATAGAAAGCTTTAGTTGAGAATGAGACAGGAAAAAGTTTGAAGTGTCTTAGATCAGATAATGGAGGTGAATATTGCAACAAGGAGTTTGATGATTACTGTTCATACGATGGGATTCGTAGAGATAAGACAGTTAAAAGAGCACCACAAGAAAATGGTGTGTCAGAAAGGATGAACAGAACAATCATGGAACGTGCAAGGGGTATGAGATTGCATGATGGTTTGCCCTTACAGTTCTGGGCATATGCTATAGATATTGTTGTTTACTTAATAAACAGAGGACCTTCAAGCTCTTTGGATGGTAGAATTCCAGAGGAGGAATGGATGGGAAAAAAGGTAAACTATTCTTTTTTGAAAACTTTCGGTTGTGAAGAATTTGTCCATATTGATAAAGAAAATAAAACAAAGCTTGAGTCTAAATCCAAGAAGTGTACCTTTATTGGATACGGTGTTAATGATTTTGGTTATTGTTTATGGGATTATGAAAATAACAAAATCATTAGGAGTAGAGATGTCATATTCAATGAGAAGGTCATGTACAAATATCAGTTGCAGGGAAAGAAACAGGAAGAAGAAAAATGAGAATACACAGTGCTTGATGAGATCACTGAAAAAGAAATTCCAAAGGAACCTGAAAATCAAAATGTACAACAATAGGAGCAACAGGTACCTCAAACACTTGCAAGTTTTGTTAGAAGATCTACCAGGTTAAGTATACCCCCTGAACGATACTCTTCTTCATTGTATTATTTATTGTTGACTGATTCTGGTGAACCAGAATGTTATGAAGAGGCAATGTAGGTAGACACCAAAAAGAAGTGGGAGAAAGGCATGAAAGAGGAAATGGATTCCTTGGCAAATAACCAGACTTGGGACTTG
>ML777180.1:1481287-1507014 GCA_009831015.1 Picea engelmannii
TCCATGGGGATTTGGAGGAAGAGATTTATATGTAGCAGCCACAGGGGTATGAGGTCAAAGGGAAGGAGAATTTGGTATGCAGGTTGAAGAAGAGCTTGTATGGCCTAAAGAAAGCTCCAAGGAAGTGGTATTTGAAGTTTGACAGGTTTATGGCAGAATAGGGTTATAGTAGATGTCATTCTGATCACTGTGTTTATTTTAAAAGGCTAGAAAATGGAAGCTATATTATCTTGCTATTGTATGTAGATGACATGATTGTTGCAAGGTATAATATGCAGGATATAAATGTGATCAAGAATAAATTAGCTAATTCATTTGTGATGAAGGATTTGTGTGTTGCAAAGAAAATCCTTGGCATGAGAATAACAAGAGATAGAAAAATTCGCAAATTGACATTGTCTCAGGGTGAGTACATAGAGAAGATGTTGGAGAGGTTTAGAATGCAGAATGCAAAACCAGTTAGTACACCTTTGGCCAGCCATTTCAAATTAACTAAGGAAATGTGTCCCAAGACACAGGAGGAGATAGAATACATGTCCAGGGTCCCTTATTCATCAACAGTTGGCAGCTTGATGTATGCAATGGTTTTCACAAGACCATATATTGCACATGCAGTGGGAGTTGTGAGCAGGTATATGAACAATCCATGTAAAAAACATTGGGAGGCTGTAAAGTGGATTCTCAAGTATTTGAGAGGTACCTCTACTCATGCATTATGTTTTGGAGGTTCAGAATCTTTTCTACAGGGATATGCTGATTCAGATATGGCAGGTGATAAAGACAGCAGGAGAAGCACCACAGGGTATGTTTTTACTATAGGTGGAACATTAGTAAGTTGGATTTCGAAACTGCAAAAGGTTGTTGGACTTTCAACAACAGAGACACAGTATGTTGCTGCTATAGAGGCTAGTAAAGAGATGATTTGGTTAAAGAGGTTTATGGAGGAATTGGGAAAGAAGTAGGAGAATAGCAGGTTGTATTGTGATAGTGAGAGTGCAATTCAACTTGCAAAGAACTCAGCCTTCCATTTGAAGACTAAGCATATACAGTTGAGGTATCACTTCATACGATCCACCTTGGAATATGGACATTTGAAGTTGGAAAAGATACACACTAGCCATAATCCTTTAGAGATGTTAACAAAGGGAGTAACCAGAGAGAAACTGAGTTCCTACTCAGTTTCAGTTGGTGTTCAAGAATGAAGATGAAGATGAGAAATTTTTCAGGTCCAAGAAGGTTCAGATTCCATCATATACAACAGCGGTGGATTTTTTGAGATCAGTCTCCAAGTGGGATATTGTTGGTTGTGGAGCCTGATTATCTTTTTGATTCAGAGGTCTTGTGTTTTTCAGCCGTGTTTATACCCCATGGAGACTTTACACCCCAAAAGCATGTACACTCTTCCACGCGGGGGAGTGGAGAGGGGGGGTTTGAGGGTGAAGCCCCCAAAGGAAAAATTTCCTTGTAAATGTATATTGTAATTTCATTGTAAATCTGGACCATTCATTATAAGTTCGCAGATGTAAGGGTAGAAATTATGTTAGGGTTTTTTTCCCTAGAAGGCAACCCTCTATTATGAGGGAAATGTATTGCAACTATGCATTATGGCGAGTATTGTATTTTGAGAGAGGAGACTATGAAAGAAAGAAGAGGAAGTTACAATGAGTTTTGTTGTAGGCTGTATCCCTTCATTTGTTGGATAATAATAAAGGAAGGACTCGACAATTTCTCTAGTGGATGTAGCCCACACTGGGTGAACCACGTAAATCTGTGTCTCCATTGTATTGTGTATATTCTGTGTTTTGTTTCCCCATTTGTTTTATTTTATTTCTCTACGGTCCTGTTTTTATAACAATTTGACCCAAGGACCTCCGCCTAACCTACAACCTTAATATAGCATCCACAACCAATGCACCAAACCACTTCATCAATGCATAACTGCCAAATTTTTGTATAAGAAGGGGCCTCCTCCAGTGTACGAGACATATAAGAACCAAGAGCACTGCCATATAGATTTTGGAAAGGATTTCGAGATAGGGCATATATTTCAATATTTTTCCCAGTCATTTATTGCAGAGGCAGGGCACAGAAATCGAGGCAGGGGTGTCTCTTGAGCCTGAAAGTGTCAAACTCAGATCGAGGCATGGAGGCAATCATTTTTAGGTAATTCGGCACCATGAACGCAATGGTGATGTTAGTTTTCTGATCTAAGCAAATATTTTGTAGCTTAACTCTAGAATGAGGATTACTTATGTATTTTTCCCAATTCTTTTGTGGAGTTAATAAAAAGGCCTACCCATTTGAGAGAAGGACCCGGAGACGTAGTCCACCAGGGATGAACTCTGTTATCAATTTATTTGTGTTAATATTTCATGCTTATGTCTCTTTCCTTTTTGAGCTTCTCCTTCTTTATGGTGTACTTTAGTTTATGCTCATTTAATACAATTTTTTAATAAGTCACCTGACGAAAAGATCCCAGATCATTTTGGTATCAGAGCAGTCGCCTTTGACTTGAATTTTTGAGTATGAATGCTTACCAGAGCCAAGCATAAGTAGGGTGAAGGAACTATTAAGACTTTCAATCATGAAGTTGGTCATGCATCCCGAAGGAAGAAGATGGCAGAAGAGGAAAAACATGATGAACAGGAGAAAAAATTTCACATGGTCTTCTATCGCATGGAGTACATGGTTGGGAAAATGTATCGAGATTATGAGAAGATGATGAAGAAGAAAGGGAAATAAAAGGAAGCACCACCCGATGATGATGCTTTGGTAAACCAAGGGACTGGAGGAGACCCTCCCGAGCCTCCATCTTCACCTTCAAGTTCTAGTTCTTCTCCCTTTGAGCATTCTCATCACTCTCATCATTCTAGCCATAAAGCCTCTTTTAAGAAACCATTATTAAAGCTTGATGTAAAATTTTATTTACCTATGTTTAATGGAGATGATAATCTTGAAAAGCTAGAAAATTGGATCCGACAGGTTGAAGTATATTTCCGTGTTCATCATATTGACGAAGAGGAAGCTAAAGTGAAACTGGCTTCTCTTCGGTTGGAAGGCACCACTCTCGTATGGTGGGAGAGCAAGCTTCAAGATAAGAGTACGTGTGGTAATCTTCTTTCCTTATGGTCATAATTTAAATCAGATATAAGGAAGTAGTTCCATCCATTATGGTATTTACACAAAGTGATGATGGAATGACAAACTTTAAGGCAAAGTAAGGTCAGTCTGTACAAAGTTTCACATAATAATTTAGGAAGAAATATCTTACATTGAATGTTCCTTTGGATTCTTATGAAACTTTAGTGAAGTATATTGACACACTTCACAATTATATTTTTCATATTTTACTCTTGTTTAACCCCACTAGTATTGATGAAGTTTGTTTGCAAGCAACTCACCTTAAGAACAAGGGGAAACATGTTCAAGAATATCCCATGGAGAAACCTTCCAATTTACCACAAAAGACTTTCAAGAAGTTCAAAAGGAAGGACAAGAAGACCACAACAGTAATGAGAGAAGGAGGAAAACCATCTTGAACTCATTGCAAGAAGGGTGGTCACGATTAAGAACACTGTTGGAAACTACATCCAGAAAAGAAACTGAAACAGTTCGGTTGAAAGGGGAAGACAAAGACAATTACTACAGTGCAAAAAGATCTTGGTTCCAATTTAGGAGATGAAGGAAAGATCACAATGGTTGGAGTACAAGGTAAAGACTCCATTCATGCTAGTTCAAGTTCCAATAATGAATATCAGATTGATGAACGAAAGAGGAATGAGTTATTTCATATACGAGTTGTATCTAAACATACTAAGATAGATACATTGTTTGATCTAGGTTCCCAAGTAAACTTAATATCTGAAGCACTTGTCAAGAAGATGGGTCTTGTAACAAAACCACATCCAAAGCCTTACCCTCTTGGTTGGGTATGTGATAAAGAAAAACATAATGTCACCAAACAATGTAGGGTTAGATTTGTTATTGCTTTGAAGTTGATTGATGAAGTGGGTTTGGATGTTGTACCACTTGATATATGTTGCATAGTGTTGGAAAGTCCTTATCTTTATGATAGAAAAGCAGTCTTCTTTCATCATGAGAAAAAATACCACCTTACTAAAGGGGGAGTGGAATATATTGTTAGATCTCACAACATGAGGGTAAATACAACACTTGTTAGTGCAGGGAAAATGAAAAGACTCATAACCACTAATAAGAGATATGTACTCATGGTCGTCAAAGAGAAATATGTCGGGACATACGACGCTTTCCAAGGGTGTGACCCATCTCATAAAAAGGAATTAATTGATATTGTTTCTAATTATGTTGATATTTTTCAGGAACCAAATGGATTACCTCCTAAGAGGGAAATCCAACATGAGATACATCTTCATCAAGATTATCCTCTTCTTAATGTGGGCATGTACATGATGTTAGTTGTGGATATGACAGAGATCAAGAAGTAGGTACAAGGCTTATTAGATCAAGGGGTCATCAGGCCTAGTTCATCTACTTGTGGTTCTCCGATCATGATGGTGCCAAAGAAATATGGCACATGGAGAATGTGTGTCGATTACTGGGCTTTGAATAAAATCATGGTGAAAAATCGATACCCTCTTCCTCGTATAGATGATTTACTTGATCAGTTAAAGAATGATGTTTATTTCACTAAGTTGGATTTGTGCAGTGGATATCATCAAATCAGGGTCACAGAACAAGATGCATGGAAGACTGCCTTTAAAACCAAACAAGGATTGTTTGAGTGGTTAGTTATGCCGTTTGGGCTTTGTAATGCTCCAACAAATTTCATGCCTGTGATGAATAATGTATTCAAGCCTTTCCTAGATAACTTTGTGATTGTGTATTTAAAAGACATTATTTTTTTTAGTGAGACTTGGGATGAACATGTAAAGCATGTAAATCAAGTATTGGATAATTTGCAAAGGGAAAATATGTATGTGAAAATGTCGAAATGTGAATTTGGAAAGACTGCACTTGTATACTTAGCTCATATCGTGGGAGGAGGACAATTGCAAATTGATCCTTCCAAAATTGAATTAATTGTAAAATGGCCAGAGCCAAAAAGTGTGACCGAGATCCAGAGCTTCTTAGGTGCAGTCCAGTATTGGAGGAGATTCATTCCTAACTTCTCCCTTATAGCAGCTCCTTTGCATGCCTTAACCGGTGTGAAGAAAACTTTTCAGTGGGAAGGAAAGAAACACAAATATTTCAACACTTTCAAGGAAAACATCAATACCATGACAATATTAGCACTGTCGAATATTCAACAACCTTTTGAGATTGAGACAGATGCTAGTGGATACGCCATGGGTGCAATATTGATGCAATATCGTAAGCCTATCTGTTACCACTATGAGACTTTTAACCAAGTTGTTGTTAACTATCCTACATATGATAAAGAGTTGTATGCATTAGTTCAGAGTGTAAACAAATGGAAGCACTACTTGTTAGGGAAGGAAACCATCATACATACAGATCACTAGCCCTTAGAGTATATTCAAGCATAGACCAAATTGCAACAATCTAGACACTACATATGGATGGGTTTTCTACAACAATTTCATTTGGTAATCAATTACAAGAAGGGTACAAGTAACAAGGTATCCGATATGCTTTCTAGACCTCCTATTGTTGCTTCAATTATTTTGAAGAATACTTCTTTATCTCATGATAGATATGTAGAACAATATGCCATCGATGAAGATTTTAAAGAAGTATATGAGAAGCTAACCCATGGTGCATAGGTAGAGAAATATTGTTTGCAGGGAAAATTACTCTATCATCTTGGGAAGCTATGTATTCCTACAAGTGAACGAGTCCATGTAATATGAGAAGCTCATACTTCTCTTGTGTTTGGGAATTTTGGGGTAGAAAAAACTATGGCTCATTTGCAGAGGTTTTGTTATTGGCCTCAAATGAAAGCAATTGTAAATAAATATGTAAAGGGGTGTGTGATGTGTTCTACTTGTAAGACCACTAATAGAAAATTGGGGCTATACTCACCACTTCCTATTCCATCCCATCCATGGGAAAACATTTCCATGGATTTTGTAGGGGGTTTACCAATGACCAAAAGGGGTCATGATTATTTGTATGGTGTAGTGGATAGGTTCAACAAGATGTGTATCTTGATGCCATGTAAAAAGAAGATCACTACTGAGAAGACTGCTACTCCCTTCTTTTAGTATGTTTGGGTTCACTTTGGGTTACCCACGTCCATTGTCTTGGATCGAGATACTCGATTCCTTGGGGATTTTTGGACTAGATTGTGGAGAATGATGGACACCAAATTGAAGAAGAGAACGACTTTTCATCCACAGAACGACGGATAGAAAAACGTGGTAAACAAAACAATGGAACTTTTTCTTCGAGGTTACTACAACAAGCATCCTAAGTTATGGGATGAATGGATACCCTATGTAAAACATGCTTATAAACGAGCTTTACATTCATCCACTTAGAGTTCACCTTTTGAGACATGTTTTGGGTACCTACCAAAGGTTCCTTTGGACTTGATGTCTGGGAGAGATGCTGATGTGAATGAAGAACAAGCAAAGGACAGAGCCCACAAGTTCATCTAGAGGATCCAACAGATACACCAGGAAGTTAGGGAATAGTTGGAGAAGAGTCGAGCACAGTATAAAGCTCGGCATGACAAGCACAAGGTTGATCATCAATTATAGGTTGGAGACAGGGTATGGCTTTACATCAACAAGGAACGATTGAAGGGTGAAGGCAAGAAACTCAAGCCTATCCAATATGGACCCTTCACTATCTTGGAGAAAAGCGACATTAATGCTTTTCGTTCAGATCTTCCACCTTATATGTAGATTTACTCTATTTTGAACGTAGAGAACTTGAAAATTTTTGAGCCTCCTATGATCATGGATCAGGATGAGGAAGTTTCAATACCTTCAATTGATGAGTTTGCACTTGATTACTTGGATGAGTTATAGGAATATATCATCCTATACAGAAGGATGAGGATTTCATGCAGGGGTGATGTTGATTATCTTCAAGTAGGCTTAAAGGGCACACATCCAAGAAAGGCAAAGTGGATTTGTAATATCCCCAAGGATGAGCCCCAATTATATATATGTATTGTAAACATGTTTTGTAGGCTGGTGAGCTGATCAATTGTAAGTTGGCAAGATTATGTGCAAATAGGCCAGAGAGCCTAGGTGTTAAAGGCCAGGAGCATGTTTTGTACATGTAATTATGCACTTTGTTAATATAAAAACATCGTTGCGTGCAAACTGACCACAAAGAAAGAGTGACGGGGGACTAAGGTTCCACAAGGTTGGGTAAGGGAGGAGGCTAAGTGTGTGGGCCTAGGGGCTAAGATAGGGGGATTACCTCTAAAGGAATAATATATATTATTAATTCTTGAAGGATAAAATGGACATGTTGAGTGTTGAGTGTTTTTATCCTAAGTCCTGGGAGAGACAACATGTGAAAAAGGAAATGCATGCAGCTCCAAGAAGACAAGTGTAGACCTGGGTGCATGCAGGTAAAGCTGTAGAAGTCATCTGTGTTGGGGGGTTTTCTCTCTCATTATGTCATCCTATGTATGAGTTCGTAGGGATTGGGGGCATTTGAACCATTTTTTCCTCTGCGTCTGCCTCTGCATACCTACACATAGTGAAGGAAACCCTCATGGGAAGATTGTTCTCTTTTCATTCTTCCATTTGGAGTCTAAACCTGAAACCTCCATGATCAACCTCTGTGTTGATTCCTTATCACGCACCCTAAAACCAGTGGCAAACCCATGGACTGAGTCGTGTCTCCTGTGAAGTCCGAGCACCCTGTAAATGTATGAACCATGCTGTGGCTTAGTGTGGAGTGTTGTCGTTTTTGGATGTCCATACCCAAATTCCTGTTGTTGTTGTCACCTGTGAGTTAACCGAATTTCTATTGATGTTGTTATTCTCACCTTGTGGGATTTGAGTTGAAACCAGTTGAAGAAGAGGGTTGTCAGGCCCATGGTAGAAGAGGTAGGTTGTCAGGCCTGTGAGCATTTCTCTCCAGGTGAGAGAGTTTGCTGGGAAGTGGTTTCCTCCCAGAGAGAGTCTAGCACCAACTACAGAGCTCTGATAATTCCTGATCCGACCTGCTGTTGAGACCTTGAGAGGGAAGTGAAGCAGCCGATGGATTGTTTGAAAGTGAAGGTGTATACTCCCGGGTGGAACATGCATGTGGGGAATGAGAGTCCATGAGTAGTGGGCGTAAGAAGGCTCCTGGAGAGAATCCTTCCAATTGCATTGTGCAGTTTCCTGTAACCTCAACCTAGTCTAGGATTCCCTTTCCCTGGGTGGAGCTTAGTCCTAGCTCGAGGGTGACCCACTGCTGAGCGTGATGAGCAACGTGGTCTATGGCTGGGAGGTTCGTGGAAGGTCTGCATGCAGTTGGTGGTATTCTAATAAAATATAAGTATCACTTTATGTTCATTTACATGTTGTGTAATGGTACATATGTTGTAATTGATGAGTATTGCCTGTGTATGTTGTATATGTTGCATGTGTGGGCTTACTGTTATTTCTGCATTATTATGTTATATATATGTAGAATAGTCATTCTATGTTTATATGGATGTGTATGTTTTTCCACAAGTATCTCTATGTGGCATAGCCCAGTAGTTTAAGGCTCGAGTTGTCACATATCAGAGTAGTGCAACACAGCTACAGGAGTGACATTTCCTAGCCTGTTGGTGGCTAGGGATGTTATAGGATTGAGAAGGACAAAGTGAGGGGACTCTTCCCTCACTTACCTATTGATTGATGAAAGATTTTGGTGGTCCAAAAAGCTCTCAGTGGGAAGGTGTGATCCAAAAAAGATCCAGAGAAGGATAAGAACAACTCATAACTCATAGAGGCAACTCAGGATGCTTAGAATAGCTCAACAAACAGAGAAATGGAAAAAAAATCAAAGTTCCCAAAACTCAGTGAAAATGGCACGATCGCAAAGAGCGTGTCGCAAGATTTCTAATGATGCAAACGACTTATCAAATGGAGTTACATATCAAAAGATATTCATTGTTAAAGTTTTGGTCAACCTAGCCCAGTCAACAGGGATGAGTCAGCATCTGTACTGCTAACGTCAACATCAGTATGGATGAAGTCATAATCTATAAAACATACATGGCAAGATAAGAGGGAAACATGTGTCATGATGTTGTTAGCATGACATGTGGAAGCACCAAAGAATGCCACGTGTCACCCACCAATAGGCTTTTCAGGGCTCCGTGTGGACCGGTAAAAAAGTGCCACGTGGAACCACCCATAAGGCGCTACGTGTACTGTATGCAGGTGACGTACTGGAGGTTTCCTGTATGGAGGTGATATGGAGGTGACATCAACATCTAGGTAGGTCAATCAGTGGATGCCACGTGGCCCAATCAAAGGGCACCATGTGGCACCCCCGAAATGCCCAAGGAGGGCCCATGATCAAAAATTAAAAAAAAAATATATATTAGTTATACCGCCAAATCTGGAGTTAGTTCCGCCAGACTGGTGGTATATTCCACGGGTCTGTCGAATTAGCGAACCACCACTGTGCACCAGAATCTTCGCCATTTTGGTGGAATTCCCACTAATTAAAAGACTGTCTACCATATTTGGTAGCCTCTCCGCCATTTTTAGCAGTGCGCCAAAGTTTGTTGTAACGACATGTTAAAAGGGGAGGTCCAAGGGATTTGACCCCAAGACCTCCGCCTAACCTACAACCTTAATATAACATCCACAACCAATGTTCCAAACCACTTCATCAATGCATAACCACCAAATTTTTGTATAAGAAGGGGCCTCCGCCAGTGTAAGAGACATAGGAGAACCAAGAGAGAACCTGTATGGATTTTGGCACATATTTTGAGACATGGAACGTATTTCAATATTTTTCCCAGTCATTTATTATAGAGGCAGGGGTGTCTCTTGGGCCTAAAAGTGTCAGACTTAGATCGAGGCATGGAGACAGTCATTTTAAGGTAATTCAGCACCACGAACGCAGTGGTGATGTCAGTTTTCTAATATGAGAAAATATTCTATAGCTTAACTAAAGAATGAGGTATACTTATGTATTTTGCCTAATTGTTTTATGGAGTTAATAAAAAGGCCTACAACAGAAAGCTCGTTAAAAAATGAAACAGAAGCCATGAGCATAGTTTTCCTTTATGTGGCAAGATCGTTAAAAAATGAAACTGAAACTATGAGCATAGTTTCACTTCTCTGTGGCAAGCTCATTAAAAAATGAAATAGAAGCTACGAGCATAGTTTTTCTTTTCTATGGCAAGCTCGTTTAAAAAATAAAATAGAAGCTACGAGCATAGTTTCTCTTCTCTGTGGCAAGCTCGTTAAAAAATGAAACAGAGGTCACAAGCATAGTTTTTCTTCTCTGTGGCAAGCTCGTTAAAAAATGAAACCAAGGTCACGAGCATAGTTTCTCTTCTCTGTGGCAAGCTCATTAAAAAATGAAATAAAGGTCTTGAGCATAGTTTTCCTCTCTGTAGCAAGCTCGTTAAAAAATGAAACATAAATCTGGGGATTGAACCCAGAGCCTCGAGCATAGTTCTTTTCCTATGTCAAGCTCATTAAAAAATGAAACAGTCACCTCTCTCGTCAGGTCGAGTCTTTCTCTAGATCTCGTAGATGTCAAGTCGAGTCTTTCGTTAGGTCTCATATTTGAACCTTCATTTCATCCACGCATATCCTTTTTCTCCATCTAGTACAGAAATTGGTGACAACCTCGAAGTTGGTGAATGAATTGAAGCTTGGGTGGGAATGTCTCCAACGTTTGATTATCATTCTGGAGTTAAGCCACTAGTTTTTCAAGCTGGGGGTAGAGTACAAACCATCCATGGGTATCCCAACCTTTGGAAATTACGTTGGTAATTTACAAGCATAGTTTAATTTTGTTTCAAGCTTGTTGAAAAATGAAACCAATTCTGAGCTTAGCCTTTGTTCTTTCTCATGCTAAAAAAAGCATGAGAATGAAACCGAGTATACTTTTATCACTTTTTCAGACTCGTAAAGGTTATACGAAAAAGGAACCCCCTGGAGTCTCCTTTAAACTCTTTTCAGAGTCTCTAAACATGAAAGGATTGTTGAGTGATCTTGCTTCCTCTCACACTCATTAAAAGGTTTGAAAGGGCATCTTTCGAGTGGTATTTTATCTCTTTTTCATCCTCGCAAGACTAAAATTACGAAAAAGGACAATCCTGGAGTCGTCTTTAAGTTATTTTCAGATTCTCTAAACATGAAAAACCACCGAGTTTTCTTTCTTTGGACTCGTTAAAAATTACACATTGAAGGGCCCATATGGGAACAAACCCTTACTTCTTCCAGTTCGTTAAAAAAAGAAAGAGGGACTTACCGAAGGTGAGTTATATTGAGCATGTGTTACCCTCCTCGAGCTTGTTAAATTAAAAAGAGGTACTCATCTATCTGTGTGGGGGAAAAAATTGAAGGAAGTGGGTCAAGTTTTTGAGAATCCTTTATGGCAACTTTTTTCACCCTTGAACATGGCACCTATTTGCATCTCATCTTACAATTGGGTAATCTGCTTGTCTCTGAGTCATACCAATTCCATGTGTCACCATACTTTTTCATCCAGTCGAAGAGTGCTCTTATTGTCGTCACGTTACATTTTTGGTACTTGTTGATTCAATGTTGCCAAGTCAATTGTTGTGCCTCATCATGTTCAAGGGAAGTTTCAATTCAAACCATCCATCCATAGTATTACCGGTTTCCATTTCCTGTGTCAGTCCATACTCATTTGATTCACCATCTTACATCTCTATGTCAGTTTCGTGTCATTGATGGGGGATACATCAAGGCCCTCCTTCGACGAGTCTTTTCATGTCAACTTCAACACATCATCTTAGACATAGAAACTTGTTAGTACCTTGAGACCTACATGCCTCAATGGCAGGCCTCCTCACTTCCGACAATGGGTTTACATCATTGACCTTTGATCAGATGATTCCATGAATGTTTGACCTCAGCTCATTTATTCACATTCATTGTAATGTACTAGGGTACCTTGGGAGTCATTGAAATCATTGGTGATTTCCCTCGCACTTGTTAACGTTTTACCTCAATGACTGGTAATCAAGTGGTTTCTACCATGTTTGAGATCAAAACATCTATTCAAATGGGTAGATTCGTACAACATCGGGATTGGGACGAAGACCCTGGGTTGAGCATTCACTATGTTATCTGCTTTGCCCAGGTTGTGAAGGAGATAATTTTTTCATGTTGATATATATACTGTCACATATATCCACATTGTATTGGTTTGCGGCTATGTTTTATCATCTTGTATCTACATTGTGTATTTTTAGTGGCTACGATCAGTTCATGTCATTGAGGTATGGATCCACATTGTATCTTTGGTGGCCATATCCTTAGTCAATATTTTTTCATGAATTCACAGTGTATTGGCCGACGACCGTGCTTTGAGCCATCTTGTATTCCGAGCATAGGTATGCCTGCCTCAGAAATGGAACATATATTAATACTATTTGATGGTTGTTTACAACTTCTTCTAGGTTCTCCAACTCCACACCCTTGCATTAAAGATTTGTAAAGTGTTTTGTCCATCATTCTCTTTTCTTACCTCACACTTTAGGGGGCATTCTGTTACACATGAAATTTGCACACCTAGGTACCTCACCCTAAGTGTCGTAAAGTGTCTCATACATCTCGACACCATGGAATAACCTATGTCACAATCCATAGTCAATGTGGAGGAGGGATTTATTACATGAAGACCAAAATACCAAGTGCACATGAATTATTATTAATATTCATGAAAAAATAAATTAATTAAGTGTGATAATCAAGTGCACATGAATTATTATTAATATTCAAGAAAAAGAAAGTAATTAAGTGTGAGAATCCACCTCACATTTGGTTTCCTATTTTTTAGGGAAGGTGGAGGATCTCATGGGTGGTTGAAATATTTTCTCCTTAAAATCCTTGAGAGATATTTCCTCCCTAAATATCTTAGAGATCCCTTTTTTAGTGGATCTGATGAGAGATCCTCTCCATGGTGGTTAAGCCTCCAAATCCTATATAATGAGGGCTTTCCATGGAGGTGGAAGGCATGGAGAAGTTTAGAGATACCAAACTTATGATCTCATAAGGAAGGAAGTAATTGGAGGTATCAAACTTATGTTCTTGGGAGCTTTGTGCAAGGGCTGGACGAGGAGGACTTGGAGAGGTTGTTGTGACTTCATCAATGGTTTGTAAGTATCTCTTTTGAGTTCTCTCATTAATATATATGTTCTTGGCCTGTTTCCTTCAAGATTGTGTACATATACATGAACTTGTCTCTTTTGGATAAATCTAGCTTTAAACTAATCATGGTAGAATAGGAAGTATGATTTGTCTTCGTTGTTTATTGGATTGCAGGACTTGTTGAAAGGCTTGGGGATCAAGACTCAACTTGGACTGAGTGAGGAAAAATGTCGTAAAAAGGTACTTATACTCTTTTCCTCTTCTCTATTGAATAGTTTATCTATGTTTAAAGGAATGTCAGTGATCAAAGTTAGCACTTTTCTGTCTTGGTCATAGGGGTCTAAGATCCAAGAGGGAATTCATCTGTTTGCAGGGGAATTTTCCTACAACACCTACCCATTTGAGAGTAGGACCCAGAGACATAGTCCGCCAGGGATGAACTCCGTTATCAAGTTCTTTGTGTTCATATTTCATGCTTATGTTTCTTTCCTTTTTGAGCTTCTCCTTGTTTATGGTGTACTTTAGTTTATGCTCATTTAATAAAATTCTTTATTAAGTCACTTGACGAAAATATCTCAGATCATACACCCACATGGAAAATATTTTAATAGAAGAATGAGTATTGATCATTCAATGTGAAAAGGACAAGAAATTAAGGAATCAGTCCCCAGGTGACACAAGGACAAGATAATTCTTTATTCCACTAGATCTTGGAGAGGGTGTTACCAGAACAAATATGTTGAATTTTTTTAGCAAGAGACTTCCTTATCGTGGATCAAAGGGGGAAGAGAACTTACCTACCTTCCCTAAGAGGGTTTAGTCATTTGAGAATGTAGGTAATTTATATTCCCCCTTTTATCCATGATAGGGAAGACTGTTTCTCAAAGATTTCAACATATTTATTATAATAACACCCTCTCCAATATCTAGTGGAATAAATAATTATCTTGTCTTTGCGATAAACTAGCTAGGGAAGAGAAATTACATGCAATCCAAAAGAGATGAGGGTTCATTAATTTTATAACGAGCCATAATGTGAACTAGGTTTAAAGAAACGATGAGCATTTGGATCCTTATCGTAGGTTGAACTAATAGGATGATGAAAGGTAGATAATATGAGGAAGGAAAAGGAAAAAAGAATGGATTTTTAGGTAGTAAATGAAAGAAAACGTGCATAAGATTGTGGAAGGAGATAATAAAATAGTTCTTGAGAGAGGACATGAGAATGGAAGATATTAAATGCATAAATTGGAGGTTCATGAGGAAAAAAATCAAGGAATAATCTCTACAATGGTAGCTTGAGAGGAATTGGAATGAATCCTAAGGGTAGATCCTTGGATTTCATATTATGCTTCGAGGATGGATTACCTTCAAATTCATGTGTGGAAGTGACATGAAGTAAATCATAGGAAAAAATTGGTTTTGGGGACCCTCTCTACTATACCTTAACTATTGGAGGCCAAAATTTGACCCATGGAAAGAAATAAACTACAAAGAAGGATACATGAGGGTTTGGAAAAAGAAAGCGTAGCTTCATCAAGAACCTATAAAAGCACCAAAAAAAGAGGTAAAGAAAGAAGTTGTAGAGGGAAATTTGGGCTCCTTTATAGTTAAAGAAGTACTTTATAAATCTATAGAAGAACTAGGAAGGAGTATACTCTACCACAAAATTATGTCATTAGCTTCCTTTTTGACTTCTTGTTTTTCTTCCATTTACCTTTCTAGTGATTTTTTTGTAGTTTTGATGAAAATTCAATACAATTTCATAGGATGGCACTAAAATCAATGTCATTTCATGAGTTGGCACAAAACTCAACAATGCTTGCACCAAATCTAGTGCCACCTTTAGCATCATAATTACCATTAGTTTTAGCATTGGGTTTCCCAAGTAAATAAATAAAAGTGGGGCAAATGTTTGAATTTTTTTTGAAGAAAGATCAGAGGATAAACACAAGCCACTTGTCTCAATCCTCAAGAGTGTGTAGGCATTCTTTTCATTTTAATTAAAATTTCTTATTTTCCCTCACAAAAATCACTACTCTCTCATTCCTTTCCAATTTTCTCTCCTTCTCTCTTCTCTTATCCTCCCTTGTCCTTTCTCCCTTAGAGTTTCCTCTCTTAGGATTTCATCTCACAGAGGATATGGTTTTAGTTTCATGGAGGGACCTCCATGAGGAGGGAAATTGATTCTCCCTTCCCTCCTCCTCATTCCTTCCTCTTTTATTTTGTCTTTCCTTTATTAATTTACTAATATTTATTGTTGTTTTGTTGTTGTATGTTTAGGGTTTCATGCATGGAGGTGAAGGTTTCATGGAGGAACCTTCACGATGAAGGTAATGGATTATCCCTTCCTTCCTCTTTTACTTTCCTTTTTCTTTGTTGATTTTCCAAGTTTTATCATTCTTTTGTTGTTGCAGGTTTATGGTTTCATTCATGGACGGTAGGGTTTCATGGAGGAACCTCCATACATAATGTAATGGCTTCTCCCTTCCCTTTTCTTCCTTCCTCCCTCTTTTACTTTTATTTTCCTTTATTGATTTACTAATATTTTTTTTATTTTTTTTTGTGGGTTTAATGGAGAAAGAATAATTGAAAAATAACATCTTGGGGGTCTATTTAATGTGTAGATATGGTTCATGGGTGTGGCCTAAGGAATTCCCTTTCATTCATGTAAGAAGACACGGGTTCAAATCCTATCACCCTTCTATTTGTCATTACTTAATTTTCCTTTAGTATTAAATGCTAATATTTATTTCATATCTCCATTATTCAGTTGTTTGCATGCATAGGTTATGGTAGTTTGGTCAATTGGGTCTAACTTGGGTGGTTGGGAGGAATTGTTGTTATCCTCCCCACACAGGCTCAAATCGATCGAAGTGAGGTGTTTGAGCTCTTAAATGAGTATATTAACACACTATCAAGGTACCATCAATACCATTCTCATTTTTAGTTTTAGGGAATGGGGCCAATTATATTCCCTAGGTGGATCCTAATGCCCACATTTTAATCCAGGGAAAAAGGCTAGTGTAGTTTCAATTCAAGTATGCACTTTAAATGGTAGATATTTGTGGGAATGCAGCTCAAGTAGAGTTATTACCTTTTTTCAAGTGATCTAGGTTCAAATCCCAAAATTCCCTTACCATTTTCAATTTCTATTTTTTATTTTTTATCCATTTTTTATTTATATTTCTGTAAATTTTAATTTGCACTAGGTTAGTTTAGTTTTAGTTCTTATTTACACTTTTCATCGCAAGTTTTTGTGGGAATGTAGATCAAGTAGAGTTCCTACCTTTTAAAAGTGTTTCAGGTACAAATCTCAGCATTCTATTGCCATTTTTCATTTTAATTCCATAAATTTAATTTATAGATAGTTGGCACTAATCTTGGTGCTCCATTAAAGTTGGTGTTAAATGAAAAAATAACTTTAACACCGACTATTGCACTAGGAAAATGCTACAACTTGGGAAAAACAACACTATAATTTGGTGCTAAACTCAACACTAATGACATGTTTTGTTGTAGTGCTACGAGAGAAAAAATGGAGAGATAGTCATTATTTCAAGAATGAAAGAGCCAAAGGATTTGGAACATCCATAAGCTATCTCAAAGGAAGAGATTTCCAACAAATCTATTGGAAATTGCATGAAATTCCATATTGACGGTCCTTTCCTCTATCAAATGTTCAAAATAAAGAGGAAATGTCCTTAATGAATGCCCACAATAGAAACCTCTCTAAGGGTAGGGTGTTGGCTCAACATGATAATTCTAATAAGAATAAATCCTAGCCATGAATGAAGAATTAGCTATGTCTCTAAACAATAATTCCGTAGAAACTCAAGTTTCTAAGGTCTCTTCCCTAGATAGTGTTTCGAATAGTGAGGACCTAGAATCCAACCTTGGGTTAGAAGGTAAAATAATGTCAAGATACAAGATACGACCTAGAAAACAAGTCCCTTATAATGATATTTTGAGAATTGAAGAGTGCTTGACATTAGACTTTGTTCAAACTTCAATAGTAGGTCAAAAATCCTATCTTTCCTTATAAAAAAAAAGATCCATAAAAGAGGTGTGTTATGGAATATTTCCCCTACGAACAAGTGAAATCTCCCTTGGATTATTAAACCCCATTACCAAGATAGAAAAGTACAAATGGTTTCTATATTCCTTTCAGATCTAATTAAGCTAGTTAAATGAGGAGAAGAAAAGTGTGACATACCTTATTTTGGTGGTTGTCCTTGATTCTACAAATATTGAGCTTGATCCATAAGCTCCTCAATCCTACAAAGAAAAAAAAATATACCTTTCTTCCACTCTATATAATTAACTAAACATATCTACCTATGAAGATTGAACGACAATAGACAAGTAGATGTAAAAGTACACATACTTGAAGGAAATATGCCAAGTATATTAATTTGAGAACCAAAAGAAGATACTTACAATTTGAGTTTGAAGATGCAACATCTTCTTCAGGATCTCCTCATCCAAGCCTTTCCATGAACAATATAAGATCAAAACAACGATGCTATTGTTGATTTATCCCCCCCCCTTCCCCATGGAAATGATTTCAATTTATAGGCATGATAAGTACAACTACCATGAGAAAATAAGGGATATGGATGAGGATAGATACCCTTGAGTCTTGGATGAGATCCTAGGGTGAATCCTAATAATGAGGGTTGAACATAACTAACCCAATCTGAGAGAGTTGGCCCACATAATTTGGTGGAGAAGATCCCTCTTTTTCGTCAACAAGAATGGTGCTCCCCCATAGTGAGAGACATGGCGCCATCCTAGAAATGGAACTCCCATAAAATGGTAGAGGGGGCACCATGGAACTCCTTTAGTATGGCTAGGGGGGCACCACCCTTCATAAATGCTAAAAAATAAGTTGAATTTTCCAAGGAAAATATGTATTTTGACTGCCAATGATGGGGCTTTTTTCTCTAACATGGTTTGGAGATTGTGACAAATGTTTGTAAGGTGTTGATTGAGTTTTGAAACTTACAAAAAGTGTATGAAGCATGTCATGACACTTGCAACACTCACAATGGTTTAGGTGCGACACTTACGACACTTGCAACACTTAGAATGTGAAGTTTGTGGCACATGAGACACTTGCAACAATTAAAACATGGAGTTTTTGCGACATGTGACACTTGCAACAATTTATATGCAAGTGTGTAATTTTTATGTGTAACATATTTCTCCCCAAAGTGTGAGGTCAGAAGAGAAAACTGATGGCCGATTTTTTTTTTTCAACGTAAGGGTGGTGGAGTTGGACAACCTGAGAGAAGCTGCAAACAATCATCAATCAATATTAATATACGTTTCATTCCCGAGGTAGGGATAAATATGCTCAAAATATAAATGAATCAAAGCATGGACACAGACCAATACACTATGGATCCATAGTGATACTGACTAAGGATATGGCCACCAAAGATACAATGTGGATCCATTTCTCCATGACATGACCTGATTGTAGCCACAAAAGAATACATAGTGGAGCTAAGATATGACAAGAACATAGCCAAAAACGAATACAAAGTGGGTCTATGTAAATTAGTCAAATAATATCTATCACAACCTGGAAAAATCACACAACATAATGGGTGCTCAACCCAGGGTATTCATCTCAATCTCAAAATAGTACGATTCTATCCATTTGAATAAATGTTTTGATGTCGAACATGGTAGAAACCGCTTGATTACCCATCATTGATGTATATCGTTAAGAAGTGCGAGGGAAATCACCAACAATGTCAATGATTCCCAAGGTACCCTAGTACATTCCAATGAATGTGAATAATTGAGCTAAGTTGGAACATTCGTGGAATCAATCGATCAGGGGTCAATGATGTAAACCCATTTTCGAACGCGAGGAGACCTGTCATTGAGGCATGCAAGTATAAGATGAGATGCAAATAGGTTCCATGTTCAAGGGTAACAACTACAACTTCCTTAAAGTTTTCAAAACACTTGATCCACTTCCTTCAATTTTTACGCCATCCAGATAGATGAGTACCTCTTTCTTGTTTATCGATCTCGAGGAGGAAAACATATGCTCGGTATAACTCACCTTCTGTAAGCTCCTCTTCCAATTTTTTACGAACTGGAAGAGGTAAGGGTTAGTTCCCATATGGGCCCTTCGATATATGGTTTTACAAGTCCAAATACGGAAAACTTGGTTGTTTTCATGTTTAGAGAGTTTGAAAATAACTTGAAGAAAAATCCGTGGGTGTTATTTTTCGTAATTTTAGTCTCTGAAGCCCAAAAAATCATAAAATAATACGACGAAGAACTCTTCTAGCTGAGATTTGACTAGAGTATTCATTTTTCATAGTTACTCTGTTAGGATTGGAAAAGGGTTAAACTATCACCTGACAGACAACTCTTCATATTTTAATGAGCTCAAAGGATGATAAAGTTTGCTTGAAGAGATTAGAAGGTGACAAAATGCTTATGTTTCATATGTTCCTGCATAAATAAATTATCCTGGGCAAAAAATGTCAGCACTTCCTTAAAAAATGACAATTATTACGAAAAAAACCAAATGATAGGTAATATAAATGTGAAAATGGGTTAAATATAACTAGTTTGCAAAAGGTAAAAAGTGATTTTGGGTAAAAATTTTGGTTCATTTTCACCTTTCACTATAATTCCCTTTTGACTTGAGTTTTTTTTTTTGATTTGGAGTGATTTTTTTGCCATCGATTGCGGGAGATATATGTCATTTTTCTGTGTTTCTTCTGGACTAGGTTAGAGATCTAATCCTCCTCTTCATTTTCCATGGTTTTATTTTTCATTTTGATGCATGTTTCAGTGGTCTTGGGCTCTTTAGAGACCTCTAATGTTCCCTACTAGGGTGGCGCTCCCCTAAGGCATTGTAAGGGGTGCCATCCTATATCTTGGCACCTTGGTGCCCTTGATTAGGGGGAACCATCGCTCTGTAAAGGATTGTAGGGGTCACCAGGTGCAAAACACAAAAAATTTATTGTAATTTGACCTCTGAAAAATCATTTTTTTTGTTTGAGATTTTGGCTAATGCATTTTACTATTGATTTGCAGGGATTTATCAGCCAAAATTATTGAATGGAAGGAAAGAGACCATGAGAATGATGATTTGGCCACCTTATATGACCCTGAAGCGAAGGAATCTCTCTGAAACTGCGAGCTATTGAAATACTTCAAGATACAAAATATTGGGAAGGAAATATTTCTTCTTGAGCATTTAATCGGATTATGGGACACTGATGAGAAGGCCTTCCAGGTGGGATCTCACATGTTGGAGATAGACATCGAGGATGCTTATTTTATTATGGGGCTCTCGAGGAGAGGGGCACCCATCATCTTATTTGGCCATCAGACCATGCCACAACATACATATGAGTATATAACACAGTTTTATGTGCTAGGATTGCACAAGGAGAGTGGAAGGATTGTGATCAAGGATGTGAGAGACCTCCCACTATGAGCTATCATGTTTACTATTACTAAACTGGAAGGAAGCACCAGTCCCCATATTGCTTCTAAATCACATATGGTGTACATTGTTCAGTGCGTTGAGCCGAGGATCTTTAATTGGTGTGCAGGATTTTTGGAAAATGTGAAGGATCATATTTCTAGATGTAGAGCAGGGAAATAGAAGCAGTTTTGGTATGGATAATTCTTGGTATCATTCTTCTTGGAGTGAGTACCAAAGATGCAACCAAAAGTTGCATTGATGGAGAACCCTGTATTTGAGCCTCCAAAAGGAGAGGTGGACCCTTCTTTCACCTCAGTTGGGGAATGAGCCCTCATCCGTTTCTTTTACTGCTGGCTTCTTCACATGGTGGAAGAGGTAGATCATGATGATAAAGGACTACCCTTATGTCAGGGTCAATTTTAGGGGAAGTGTGGATATAGTTCTCCTTGAAGGGGCACAGTGGGATGCATAAGGTAATAACATGGGAGATCATTACCTTGTAAAAGTATATTTTTTGTTTTATAATATATGCATATTTTTGTAGTACATGGAGGGATTTAAACATGTTTTTTTTTCATCATGCAGACAGATGGATGGATCATCTAGCTAGAATGTCACCATTTGGAGGATGAGATAGTTCCTAGGCAACAATGGAGACATGTGGCAGAGCCAGAGGACTTCACGAGGCAGAACGAAATCTTAGGGGGATCACCATGGGTTTCCCCTCTATGAGATTACGGGAAGTTCCTTTACACCTACAGAGGCACACAGTGGATGTACCAGAGAGTCTTAGCCACCTATTGAGACGAGTAGCTAGAGAAATTGTGTGCTACCATGAACACAATGTAGTACAGGGGAACAAGTAGAGTTTCCTGTAGTCTTGTTATGATGATGTACAGACATAGTAGCCCACATTTTTCCACTCTATGTACTTTTTGGACTATATTATGACACACTTTTGTTATTTATATACATACCAACTCGCTAGAATGGTAAATGGTCCAAGATGCAGAAGCTAAGTTCTGGGTGTGTCGGCTAGCATCATCCACAAATACAAAATGTATAGAGAAATATGCTGACATCTGTGCATTCGGGCACAAAGCAGGGTATAAGAAAACAAGGATGAAACAAAACTCATTCATGCAAAAGCAAAAGCACACCAAACCAAAACATATGGTACAATAATGTACAAAGCACATATGCAAGATTTTCTAAGTGCAATAGTTTTTTAGGTAGATCTCGTTGTGGAGTTCACTGAGAGGGATTCCATCATAATTGATTAGCTCATAAGAACCCTTTTGTAGCACACATTTTACGATGTAAGGTCCATGCCACATAGGCTCTAATTTCCCTGCTCCAATTTGATCGTGGTCTTGGTCATAGACCAGGACCATAACTCGTTCTACAAATATTTGAGGTCGGACAGACTTATCATATTGGGTCTTGATGCATTTTTTATATGTCTCTTTAATAAGAGCAACATCACAACAGGTTTCATCCAACTTCGTGAGGTACATGAAACATTCCTCTTTTGTAGAGGTGTTGGGCAGGAACTCTATGACTATTTTTAGAGATGGAATCTTAGAATCAATTAGCAACACCGCTTCTAACCCATATACTAGCTGGAAAGGTGTGAATCAAGTGGTGGTTTTAACCAAAGTCCTATAGAACCAGAGTGCTGAGAAGAGTTGCAAATTCCAAGTGGTTTTGTTTACCCCCACCATGCATTGAAGCATGGTTTTTAGGAATTTGTTGATGGCTTAACTAACCTGAGGATAGTATGGGGATGAGTTTTCATGTCTAAAAACTAATTTGGTACACAATTCACTCATCATCTAATTTTGGAAGTGGGATCCGTGGCCAATTACAATAGCTTTTGGGACTCTGAATTGGACAATGATGTGGTTAAATATGAAAAGTGTTGTAGTCTGGTCGTCGTTTATAAATGTAAGCATAGCCTCGACCCATTTAGTGAAATAATCGACTATGACGATAATATAACCATGCCCCTTCACGTAGGTAGGCTTACATTGCATGAAATCAATTCCCCATTTTTCAAAGGGGCTGATGGCGACAATGGGATGGAGTGGAGCTGGGTGGATACGTGCTTTCTTATGAAAGATTTGATAGAGTGGGCATTTTTTAACGACCTCAATGCAATCTTTAAAAATGGTTGGCCAAAAATAACTAGAACATAATATCTTCTGGGTTGTAGCCATACTAGAGAGATGACTGCCACAAGATCCTAGGTGATAGTCATTTAAAATACACTCAACCTCCTCATGGGTTAAACAACGTCATAAAATAGTATCAACACTATGACGATATAAAGGGTCGCCAACAATGAGGTAGTATTTTGAATGGTGCATGATATGACGTTGTTCGTCACGGGAAAGACCTGGATGGAAGAATTGGTCCTAGAGATATAAAATAATATTTCCATACCATGGGTTGGATGTACTAAAAAGTAATAGTGACTCATCTGGAAGGGAATCACTGGGCTCAATTTCCTCATTGGTATGGGGAAGATTGCAAATTAATCCAGAAAAAAACCAACGATTTCTTGGCTTTGGATTTGGTGAAGTCGAGATCAAATTCTTGAAGAATGACAATCCATTTTGAATATTTCCCCCCAAGCACTTGACGAGTCAATATGTGGTACATGGGGTTCGAGTCAGCAATAATCGTGGTTGTGAGGAGTAAAATGTAGTGTCGAAATATTTGAACAACGATGATCCTTGCCAAAGCCAACTTTTCAACATGTGAATAACAAAGTTCAGGATGAGAAAGGCTCTTACTTAAATAATATATCACATGTTCCACACCGTCGTTGTCCTCCTAAACTAACCCCATGGAAATAGTGGAAGATGAGGTGGCTAAATAAAGGATGTAATCTCTCATGTAGTTAAGAGGGTGTAACAATGTCATATGTGTCAAAACATGTTTGAGATAATCAAATGAGCGTTGAGAAATTTCTTCCCAGATGAAAGGCACATATTTTTGCATCAATCACATGAATCCTTTCGTAATTTCAACGTAATTGCAAATGAAATGACACACAGATTTTTCCTTCCCTTGCAAAATTTGGAGTTGCGTAAGATTATTGGGAGGAGGTAAAGCAAGGATAGCTTTGGATTTTAAGGGATCCACCCTAATCCTATCTTTGGATACTATGAAACCTAGGAGTCTTCCTAATTCAACAACATAAATGCATTTGTGGGGATTCAAGCATATATTGTAATGCCGACATCTGAGAAATATTTCTTGAAGATGACCAATATGATCTTTTAGATGAATCAAATGAGTTGGAAAGTCATCGAGATAAGACTCAAAAATATGCTTGACATCGTGAAAAGCATACGACATGGCCTGTTGGAAAGTGGCTCCAAGATTTTTAAGGACAAATGGTAATTTATGATATGCTAAATTCCCCCATGGGAAAATGAAGGTTGTTTTGTGTTGATCAGCTAGTAAAATATCTATCTGGTTATAGATGGATAAGCCATCCATGAAAGATAAAATGACGCTTTTGACAGAATTATCAATAATTTGATTGATGAAGGGTGTAGGGTAATTGTCTTTTGGACAAGCCTTATTATGATCGCTATAATCGATGCAAACTCGAATTGTCCCTTGTTTCTTTATGAATGGAACGATGTTGGAAACCCATTCGGTTATAGGTACAGGGTATATGAAACAAAATTTCAATAATTTCTCAACTTCTACTTTTATTGTTGTAGTTTTCCTAGGATGGACAGGGAGAATTTTTTGTCGCACCGATTTTCCTCCAAGGTAAGGTTTGATTTCATGCACAATGATCAAAGGATCGATCCCTGGAATTTCTTCATAGCTCCAGGAAAAAACTTCGCAGAATTATTTAAACAAGGTGGTGTAATTGTAAATCTCTTTAGTCGAACAATTCACACCTAGTTGTATGTTTTCCACGACACCTTATTTTTCGGATATGTCAACACTGATGGTTTGTGATATGTTTCCCAAATTTCCATTGGATATTTTATGCTGAGTAAGTATCGAAGATTGAGAATTGTTGACAATATTGATTGGAAATATAGATGGAATATCTTTCTCGATTTCATCCAAAATGGGAAGAAAGGATAAGCGATGGTGGTTATCATCCAATGATGACTCTTCGATATTAAGCATTTCCATAATGGATTCATTAGATGGAAAAATATGAAGGATGTAATCAAAGGTCAATGATAGGGAATCCAAATAGGATGGTAACAAATAAGAATTAGACGCCAGTAGATGTTGATCATCAAGTGAAGGAGAGGCGGATTAGATGGCTTAGTGTTTGGCCTCGATGAGACTAAATGGCATAATGTCACCTAGTGTATAGAATTTTAAAGGAATAGGTATGATCCATGGATCAGATGATTCAAGGGATTGATGTACCGTGGTTGAAATCATATTGAATATTGCGATATAATTCACAGTTGGAGGAACAGGTGTGGGGAAAGTTCCCATGAGCGAAGAATTTTTCAATAGACCTACCCCTAAACTTTCATAAATAATCTTTGAGTCCCCCCAAAATGTAATATTGTTGGTTGTTTTATTGTGGGCATCAAGTGTACAGTAATCTAACTAATCAATGGTAACTATTTTTCCTTGATGAGGAAACTAGACACATCGAAAAACCAAAGAGGACACAACATTCATAGCATAAAATCAACTTATTCCAAGTAGTAATTTATAATCTAAAGGAGCTTCAACCACTTCCACATAGACAAAAAAAATTCCCCCCCTGAGTTGAATGACTAACGATTGCAGCAGTTCATGAGGTTTGAAACATTGTCCATCAAATGATTTCAACATGGTAGGAGATTGATTAAGACTAGGTGATTTAAGATGTTAAGGTCCTAACCCGCACATAGGTAGATCAATGTATTCGGATGTAATAAAGGTCAATATTAATAAGACCTTTCAATAAAATAGAATAAGGCGGATGTAAGAAGACCTAATAGAAGCTTCCGCTTCTAGAAGGA
>ML777180.1:1519075-1543865 GCA_009831015.1 Picea engelmannii
TGAGACACTTCAACTTTTTTCCTGTCTCATTCTCAACCAAAGCTTTCCATTTCTTAAAAGTATCAAAAACATCAGTTTTTTTTCGAATGCAATAAACCCAAGTTTTTCTAGTTGCATCATCAATAAAAGTAATATAATAATGAAAGACACCAAGAGATGATATCTGAGCTGGTCCCCATACATCTGTATGCACAAGATCTAACCTTTCACTCTTCTTTTCTTTTCTGACTCTGAGAAATTTGACTCTCTTCTGTTTTCCATAAACACAATGCTCATAGAAGTCCAAATCAATTTGTTTAAGATCTGGCAACAAATTTTTTTTGTGAGTATCTACATCCCCTTCTCACTCATGTGTCCAAGCCTATGATGCCACAGTGTTGTATCCACTACTGTAGAAGCTAAAGAGATAGAAGAGTCAGTATTACTAGTACATAAATACAATGTACCTACCTTCTCTCCTTTCGCTATCACCAATGATCCTTTGATGACCTTCCACGTCTTATCTGTAAATATGGATATAAAACTTTCACTTTCCAACTGCCCTGTTGAAATTAGATTTTTCCTTAAATCTGGAACATGTATTACCTCTTTCAACAACCATTGGTTTCCATTGTGTTTCTTTATTTTTACCTTTCCCATTCGAACAATTTTTCATGGTGCATCGCCACCCAAATGAACCTGTCCAAAATCACCTTGAACATAATCTAGAAAATGTTTTCCATGGGGTGTGGCATGAAATGAAGCCCATGAATCTACTACCCAAGACTCAAAAATATTATCTACAAAAAGAATCAAAGCATCTTGTAACACATCACCTGTTACATTTGCTTCTTGATTTCTCTCCTACTGTCCATCTCTTTGTTTCTTTGGAGCTCTGCAGTCTTTCTTCAGATGTCCTTTCTTCCCACAATTCCAACACTCTATCTTTCCAAGTTTGGATTTGGATCTTCCCTTCCTAGAATTCTCATGGTTCCCGAAACCCTTTCCTCTATCCTTTTGTCTTCCCCTATTCTCCATGTTCAACGCATTTCCTAATGTCTCACCTGTGCTTTTCCATCGCATTTCCTCACTAAGGATAACACCAACAACATCATCAAATTTTAAAGTATTTGAACCAGAGACAGAGTTACTTACAGCCATGACCAAGACGTTCTAGCTTTCTGGCAATGAGCACAAGATTAGAAGAGCCCTAACCTCATCATCAAAATCCACTTTTACATAACTTAGTTGATTAGTAACCGTATTAAAATCATTTAAATGATCTGCAACAGACCCACCTTCCGACATCTTCATATTAAATAATCTCTTCATTAGAAATACCTTATTGGATGCCGAGGGTTTTTCATACAATTTGGCCAATGTGTCCATCAAACCCTTCGTTGTCTTTTCTTTGGAAATATTGAAAGCCACCGACACTACCAGGCTCAGCCGTATCATTCCTAGAGCCTTTCTGTCAAGAATCTCCCATTCTTCATCCTTCGTAGCCATCGGCTTCTTTGCTATTCCGTCCAATGGTAGGAATAGATCCTTCTGATATAAATAGTCTTCCATCTTCATCTTCCATAACTGGTAGTTTTGGCAGTCAAATTTCTCGACCCTAAACTTTCCATCTTCCGACATTGTTCCCACTTGAAACAGGAACCCTCTTTTCCTGCGAGTTACCTTTCGCTCTAATGCCAGTTGTTAGAAAAACAGGATCGCGGAGCAATAAAATAAAAAAAATGTGGAAACAAAACACAGAAGATACACAATACAAGAGAGACACAGATTTACGTGGTTCACCCAGTGTGGGCTATGTCCACCAGAGAAATTGCTAGGTCCTTCCTTTATTATTATCCAGCAAATGAAGGGATACAGCCTACAACAAAACCCACTGTAACTTCCTCTTCTTTCTCTCACAGTCTCCTATCTCAGAATACAATATTCTCCATCAACCATAGCCGCAATACATTTCCCTCATAAAAGAGGGTTGCCTTCTAGGGAAAAAAAACCTAACATAATCTCTATTGTTAGATTTGTGACCTTATAATGAATGGTCTAGATTTATAATGAAATTACAATATACATTTACAAGGCAATTTTTCCTTTGGGGGACGCTGCCCCTGAACCCCCACTGGGGTCCCTCTTGCCCCTAGACCCCCCAGCCAGGGGGATAGCCCCTCCAGACCCCGCAGAGGGGGTACCCCCCCTTTGCACTCCCCTGTGTGGAAGAGTGTACATACTTTTGGGGTGTAAATACTTCATGGGGTATAAACACGGCTGAAAGTAAAAGACCTCTGAATCAAGAAGATAATCAGGCTCCACAACCAGCACCTTCACTAAGAAGAATAGGGTTGTTTAAAGGAAAAATGGTAACCCTATGTGGCATAATTACCCATATATCCATGAGTACCCATGGAGCTTCAACAAAGGAAGATTTCGAAGTCATTAGATTTATTGAGGACCATGCCCCATTTCCAGCTTTGTTAGGCAAGATGTGGATTGAAAAAGACCAGATCCGGAGAAAAGAAGAAAAGGAAGCCCTAGAACAGAAGAAGCAAGAACTCATGGAATTTATGACTATAAGGATCACCTACTTGATGGAAGAACAAGAGAACAGGTATCAGCTGTTGAACACCAGGGACCTAGATGTCAAAGCTATAAGAGCGTTAGAGGAACCACAGAAGACCGAAATACCTAATCCATATGATGAATGAGTATTACGCTTGGATCTGAAGAAATAACCTCAGTAGCACGAAGTGACTATGTCGAGAGAAGATAAGACTCAAAATGGAAAAAGGATGATCGAGATGAATTTCACTGGGAAGAAGGATAGGAATCTAAGTAAGAAGAGAGCCAAGATCGAAAAGTTACAGAAGGTTCTTGAGGAAACTTCGTAGAAGGAAAAATCACAAGAATTGAGCTTCACCGAGATATCAGGACAACGACATCTGACACTTCACCATGGTGCAACAATATAGTCGTTGGACCAATAAACCCATTCAAATTCTTCCCCAAAAAGACAGAAAAACATTAAAGGATCACCACCAAACCGTTGGACCGCACCATAACAGATGGATCAACGTTCACAAAAGCTTCATACCCGTTGCAACCAGACCATTGGTGAATTTCCTATTTAGCTTGTCGTACCGTGCACGAAGAACAATTTTGCCAGCTAAAAGCTTGAAGCCTGCATAAATAGTAATTGTATACAGTGATCATTGCAAGTAGATCGTTCACCCTAGTGCAGTGTTTTGAGATCATCGTGAGCCTACTTATCTTTCCCGAGTGCGTATGTCAGACGAGCTCACCACGCTTGAGGAATCCATCAAATAATTCCTTCTCAATTTAATGACTGAGAAAGTCATATCGGAAAGAAGAATGTCCACATGAGTCCAAGCCTCATCGACAAGAGGAGTGCAAGCCTCCCCGTCGACTGCTCGAGTTGGAACATCTCGAGCTGATGCAGAGAGGGAACTAAGCATAAGGAAAACATAGCCAATGCGAAGTTAGTGCCATCCATTATACCAACTTACATACCCCCTCTCAGTAGTGAGATTAATAGGGACAGTGTCCCTAGAGATTTTGAATATACCCTAGTAACTGCATATTTACTAAAGGGAATACGCACCTACCGCACAGATCAAGACAAGGTTACAACGTTGAAGTTTTGCGACTTCAACCTGGGTGGCTACAAATTTTATAGAATTCTTGTCCCGTATAAGTAATTGATGTGAACTAAGGGCAAGAAATCGAAGCTCGTCCCGCAGAAATGGATGATGAACCTCGCACAGTCTACTTTGCTAAATGTTATGAAAATACCGCACTTCGGCAAACACCAGGAGGTGAATGCTTGTGTAAAGTTACTTCTAGCAAGTTACCATAGAGGATACCCATGGTTAGACTACCACATAACTGTTGATCCAGTGTTGATCAATAGGATCACCAAGCTTAGCATGCAGGGCCCTGATCCCCATGAGTACTATCCTGGAAAGATCACAAACCGCACTCTTGCGCAGAAGATAAAAGAGGCCTATGGTGATGTTGAGAAAGGTGTGAGAGGCTAGAAGGTAGCTTCTATTGAAAGTGGTGCAGTGCACCTCGCATGAAAACTAATCGCAGGGAATCTGGTACGTAAGAATTGACCAACACAAGTATCAGGCTTCATAGTTGACCTCGCAGGAAAGTGCGCAGAGGGACTACAGATGCACTGGGCGAAGTACCTGGTGAATCAACTGGAGATTGACTGCAGAGAAGCTCAGGATCAGGGGCATAAATTTAATTTTAGCTGGCTCCTGATACTAATCGCCTTTTTTGCATGGGAGCTACCAGAAGGTGCAACTTTCCTGGACCTTGACCCTTTTGAGACACTAGCTATGAAGTTCAGTACCTTGTGGTACTCGAACGACATGAGCAAGAAATGGCAATCGAATGTCATTTTCCACACATATTATAATCAATTGAAAGAAACCATAAGGAGTGAACCTCGCATAACCCCAAACACTTTACAGAGGTTTTGACCTTTGATAAAGTTCTGCGCGGGCCACCATTTTATATACCTAACCCCACACACTGATGAGCACCAAGAACAACTCCAGTTCTACTATAAGCTGATAGAAGAAGACCTGAAGAGATCACCAAGGAATGGTCAACATACCTCCTTGTTTCAAGAGACCCTGTAGAAATTTCAGACATCGACAACCTAGAAGTTGCGCAAGATACACCTGGGCCCAATAAAACAAAGAAGAAAAAGGAGACGAAGAAGCCCAAAGAGGTTCAGGATATAGATAGCAGATCTGTAAGGACAACTTCCATTATGCCAGACAAAGAAGGTGCATAAACCAAGAAACAACAATTCGAAGTACCGCCACCCAGGGATGAAGCAGAATCATCCAAGAAAAGGAAGGTTTCACCTCTAAATTATTCCTCCAGAAAGAAACCAAGAACCCCTGTAAATAAGATGCGAACTGCCCTCACGTTGGATGAATTTGATTTCATTGTTGCAGCGGTCAATGATGCTTCAAAGGAAATAATAGAGAAGGAGGAAAATATGTATATCCAAATTGAGATCACGCTCCAAGGAGTACAACAGGCACTCCAGTCTAGTCGAGCAATCTCTACTATGCCTTTGCCAGAAGGAACAACAAAAGAAGGAGATGGATTAGTCCAGCTCCGCATGATTGTTGATATAGTCGAAGTACGCCTTCGACATGCTTAGGAAGAAAAGGTACAGGCCACCCAAGCCCTCAAGAAGGCACATGAAGAAATTATTGAGCAACGTCAAGTAGTGCAACAAGAGAAGAATTCTCTCCAAGCAAAATTTGAAGAAGACCGAGCGAAGATCCAAAAAGAGAAAGAGTAGTTGCTCACGAAGCAGATCAGAATTGAAGAAGAAGTCAATAGAGAATTTCTCTCTGTGACCGGCTTAGAGCAGAAGACCGAAGAGCCCATAGAGTGTCAAGTGATGAAGATGGATGAAGTTATTCAACAAATTCAACAAAGGGTCATGGAATTAGAGCTTTAGACCATACCATAGACTCCGTAAGAAGTGCACGACCAATGAGAATTAGATGCTCATAGTGTAGTCGAGAGGATTAGAAAAATTGTTACAGAATGCAAACAACTAAGTAACAAAAGTGCACAAATATATGAACAACTATCTGAAGACCCAGAGTTGAAGAAACTGGAGTCCCAACTCCAGGAAGTGAAGCAACACAAAAATACAGTACAGACACATCTCAATCTCCTGTCACTTATCGAGAGGATGAAGAGATCCCAGGAACAACGAATTGCCCAAAAACTTGTTCTTACCATGCAAAACAGAGTGATGGAAGTCACCCAGAAACTCCAGCCGAGCCAGGAGGAGGCCTATATACTGTTTGAAGAAATTGAAGGCCAAGGAACACTACTGGAACAAGTAGTTATTAAAGTCGAGCAAAAACTGGAAGGGCCTATTAGTGAAGTAGTTGTTCAGGAGTTCGCTAAGCAGGGAGCAATAGCACAGAGACAAGTCGAAGTAGCTCGAGCCAAGCTCGATACCTTTGAGGAAACTTTACCCAGATCTAAGTGACTTGGGATGAGTCACATGTGAGTGTTGGGGGGATGTTGGACCTTGACCAAGTTTGAGGAAACAATTGGTCATATTTGACCGTTTTTGGAACTTCGATAGCTTGTCAAATATGGAGCGCAACGCGAAGCAGAGATCATGGAAGCTAGACCCCTTTCTTGGGTCCTTTTTGGGTTTTTGGGATAATGTAATGGGTATGGGATGTCAGCCCATGGGTTTACCCATGTTTAGGCCTATTTTGTAAAGTATAAATAAGTAGATAGGCAATGTAAGAGAGGCCGAGAAGCTAAGTGCTAGTAAAGGCTTTGTGTATACTATGTGATTGACTTGCAGAGCTGAGTGCAAGTGATGTAAGTGCTGAGTGCATGGATTGTAAGAAGGCTCTGTGCTAGATCTACTTGGGGAAGGAGGATCTGGTGAGGTGTGCGCAGATCTCCTGTCCTATGCAGAGTACAAGTTTGAGCTCTATGCTGTAACCAGATTTACCAAAGCTAATAAAGAAGAAGAAGACTTTGTGGACGTAGCCCCAGGGTGGGGGTGAACCACAGTAAACCTGTGTGTTGTGCTCGATGCCTCGACCTACTGTGTTTGTCTCTTTCCATGTGTTGTTCTTTTCTATGATATACTTAGATAGATCTACTTTGCTTTGTGCTTGTTATATGTATGGATGTAGATCTTACACATATGAAATTGTTGAGTGCTAGACCTATTTTTCTATTGCTAAGTGCCAACTTAAACTAGATCTAAGTGAATGTTGTGGTGCTCTGTGCCATATATGGAGTGCCATGAGGGTTAAATACTGATGAATGATCTATGTTAAAGTGTTTTCTGAGTGTTAGAATCATAGATCTATGTCCCATCTAAGGTTGCAGACACCTGATTCTTGTAACCACCCTTGCCTCTACCTCGAGTGAGACTTCATCTGCTTCGTAGGTGTTGCCAAAAGGGCGAGTAGGTAGGGTTTTGTTGGTGCGTTGTTGAAGCATTGAACCCTGGGTCTACCCCTATGCCAACAGTGCAATATGGGATCATTTGTCAATCTTGACAGGTCCGGTAATCTAAAATAGCCAGAAATGGTAACTGTCAATTAGCTTGAGGATGATACTAGTGATGGATGGGAATACTAGTAAGAATGTAAATTGGTTGTTGTGGGAAGTTGGATCCAAAAGGTCCTCCCATATATGGTTGTTGTGGATTTTGGCCAGTAAAAGTAGGATTCATTTGTTGGGGAACTTGGATAAAAGGTGAAGGAAAACCCATTTGACCCTGAGGAGGATAACCAAGGTGTCCCAGGGGAGGATAACCAGTTTGACCCCGAGGAGGGTAACCAGTCTGACCTTGAGGAGGGTAATCATTTTGACCCTGAGGAAAGTAACCAGTCTAACCTTGAGGGTATCTAGGTTGACCATGAGGAGGGTAACTAGGCTAACCATGAGGAGGAAACGATGATTGACTCTGAGGACTCCAAGTTGGATTTGGGACACCTAGGAATGGTTGTCCACAGTATAGTATTGAAGGGGTAATATTTAAAATCCTCTTGGTGGGTTGGGCTGAAAATATACTCCCTGAGGTAGTCCCCAGGTTGGTTACGGGTTTTTGACAAAAGAACTTGGAACTTCCCCCCTTGCCATAGGTTGGGTAACAACTGGGACTTCTCCCCCAAATGAGAGTTGCCCCCTGGTAAGGTTTTTTCCATTGAATGAGGGTTTCCCCCCATGAGGGATTTGTCCACTAACAGAGGATTTCCCTCCAGGAGAAATTTTCCCCTCAACGAAGAATTTCCCCCAGTAGGGACGTGTCCCACAGTCGGGTTTAAAAATGACCGTAAAGGGGGTTGTTAGAGAAAGGATGGACTCAAATAAGGTGTATCCATGGTTAATATTTCTCTAAATGTGAGAGAGGTAGGGGGTTCCCATAAAAATATAGCCCTCAAAATAATTTTTTCTAAGTATAATCTGTGTATAATACAATTCAAGAGACCAAGAGTGAGGGGAATAAAGTAGTGGCAATTTTGTCTACCTGTTGAAATATTAGTCATTTTTCTTATGAGATTCAGATGGAATATTGGGAGGCATAGTAACATGACAGAAATATTAATTAGAACCTATAACCCCATATTTTTTAAATGCATGTATACATATAAAATTTATATCCAAAGCATTGGTGACAGTTATTCATAACATTAACCATTACAGTCCATATACGGTGAGGACATCCTTCTGGGACAACTTTAAACTTTAGGGCTTGGAAAGAAATGATAATTTTATTTTAGGAGGGCATATAATCTTGACAATGAAGGTTGGGAAAGTTTGGCGGGGAAGCTAAAAAAAATCCCTTGGATGATTATTTTTATTGATTATTTAAGGATTTGAGACAATGGGATGTGAAACCCATCCAACAAGTCCCTACATGGAGGAATTCAAGGAGTGGTAGGGAATGGGTTTCAAAGAGTCTAGACAAGTTTTTGGTAGAAAAAACAATTGTGGAGGAGAGAGAAAGGTTGAAAACTTGTAAGTTGTGATGGGAATGGTGGGGCCTTTGATCACCTCCCTATTCTACTTCAGATAGAAAAATATGACCAAAAACCTCCATACCCTTTTAAATTTAATCATACATGGGTATAAGAAGAAATTTTTATAGAAATTCAAAATTGGAGGAAGTATGACCCTAAAACAAGAGAGTTAGATATGTTTCATTTTGTAGTGAATCTAGGGAGTGCAAATAAAACAACAGTAGAGTGGGAAAAAATAAAAGAAAAGGAAGTTCAAAGAGAGTCAATTGAGGCCTATGAAGGGATAAGATTTGTGTTTGAGAGTAATGGAAGACAAAGTTTATATAGGAAGAAATCATGAGATTAAAATCACTAGAAGTAGTCAAAAGGAATAGTTTGGAGCAAGAAGAGGCAATATGGAGGCTAAAAATTAGAGTAATTTGGTTATCAAAAGATGATGCATTTTTTTTTAATCCATAATTATGCTAAACACCAAAAGAATATAAATACCATTTGGGAGGTAAGGAAATGAGAAGGTTATATGGCTAAAGCTTATTTGAAAATGTACAAGAACAAATAAAATACTTTAAGACTTTACTCCAAGAACCTGAAAGTTCAAACATGGAAAAGATTCTAAAAGTTGCCTCATTTTTGCTAAGGTTGATATATGAACAAAAAAATGAAGAGTTAGAATACGTTACAAAATAGGAATTCAAAGTAGTTTTACACTCTTTCAAAAAGGAAAAGAGTCTTGGTCTAGATGGTTGGGAAGTTGAATTTTATTTGAGATTCTATGAATTTTTGGAGGAAGAATTGACGAGGGTAATAGAGGATTCTAGAGTCTTTAGAAAGATATTGGGAGCCTTAAATTCTACATTTATAGATCTGATTCAAAAGAAGAATGATCCACATACATTTTATGACTACATAACATCTCATTATGTAATTTTATGTATAAAATCATAACAAAATTATTGGCCAATAGACTTAAAGGTGTATTCACAAGGATTGTTTCAAAAGACCAGGTTGGATTTATTTTCAACACACAAATACATGATGCAAGGGAACAACACAAAAGGATTTCATACGATAAAGGCTACAGAATTCTAAACATTGTGATGAAAATAGACCTAGCTAAGATTTATGACAAAGTTAGTTGGATATATCTAAGGTTGTTGATTCAAATTTCTATGAGTATCCAAGTTGTAAAATTGATTATGGGTACCTTAGTTTCTTTTTATGATTTTTTTCAAAAGAGCATATATTTGAAATCTAGAGCTCATTTTAGTGTTGTTTTTTTAAACTACCCATTTTTCAAGAGCATTCCATCTAGATAATCAATTTATGCTTTTTTGAAACCATCTTACCTACATATTGTAATGTGGCTAGTCCAAGTGATCTCCTACTTACTAGTTCAAACTACTTCTCATGGAAATCTTGCATGGAGGATTTACTATGAAGTAGGGGATTTTATTGGGTTACCTTGGGAACAAAAAATTCCCCTTGTAGTGCATTAAAGAAATCCAAATGGCATAACAAAAATGATGAAGGATGTGGATTAATCATGTCCATCTCTTAATTATTTTTAGTTTCACCTTCAAGGAATTGAGACCCCATATGCAACATGCCAAAAGATGGATACTATGTTTGGTAAACAAAATGAGAATCAAACCCACCAACTTGAAAACCAATTGATTGCCTTAAATCCTAGTGATTTATATTGGATTAAATATTATATATCTAAATTCAAAACATTTATAATTTTACTTGTAGACTGTAATATAATCAAGATAGATGACGAACTCATATATGCTATTCATTCTAATCTTGAAGCTACCTATTCAGTTTTTGTATCTACTTTTCACTCTACTAGAGAAGCTCTTATTAGCTATGGGGTTACTTACAAAAGGTCCTATCTTGAAGGTTTTTGTGATTCTTTGATTAGAGAGAAAGAAAAGCTCTTACATATTGGAGTGATCAACACTACAAGTATATCTAACAAAGCCTTAGTGGAAAAATAAAAGGATATAAAGAAAAACATCTAAAGTAGTAAAACCCTCACAACAATAAAAAAAACAAGGGTTCCAAATCCTCTCAACCAACTCCTACTCCCAATGGTGATAAAGGGACTAAATAAAAATGAAAGAACACTGAAACATTGTAATTTTTGTGGGAAAGATGGTCATTTAGAGTCTAAATATTTCAAGGAGATGGAATACTTAGAAACAATAATGAATAAGAACAACATCAATAATTATTCTTCTTCTTCTAACACTTCTTATCATGGACATTCACTTTTTGTTTTGTTTTCTCCTTCGATGAAACATCTACTTCTTCTTCTAATGAATATCTTATTGATTATAGCGAATATTGTCATATGGCTAAGGATAAAGACATGTTTTCTACTCTTAATGAATGTAACACCAAAAAAATATTTGTTGGTGACGATATATCTCTTAGTGTTGTATGGTTAGGAATAATTTATCTATATGATGGTCATTTTAATGATATATTATGTGTTCCAAGTATTTCATGAAACCCTCTATCAATGTATCAAAACACTCATTTATGTGAAGATAGAACAATATCATTTTCTCCTTGCCAAGTTGTAATCAAGGATTTAAAATATCCCAACCATGTGTTAACAATCAAAATTATTGATGATATTACCAAGTTGTATAGATTTGACAACTTTAGGTCATCATCTTTTCCATCAATTTTTATTGTTCATAGTGATGATTTCAACAAACTTTGGCATAAGTGATTTGGTCATTTGCTCATTGCAACAACTCTATAATTAGAATATAGTGACTAGTCTTCTCTCATTTCTTGAAAAGATGGTGTTTGTTTTCTCGGAAAAAATCATCAAGTAAATTTTGAAAAATGTGCCTCTTGACACATCTTAGCCAATTTGCATCTTAATCATAGTGATCTATGTGGTCAAATTCCTTTTTCTTCTTTCTATGGCTTCAAGTACTTATTAATTTTCAATGATGACTTCCCCAAATGCACTTAGGTTTATTTTTTAAAACTTAAGAGTGAAGTTTTTGACATGTTTTTGGCCTACAAAGCCCTGGTAGAAAAAAAATTTGAACATCAACTTTAGAAGTTAAGAATAGACAATGGGGGGAAATATGTTCAAAACAAATTTACAACTTAATACACTACATAGGGAACTCACCTGCAACATGTTATTCCTTATAAACCATAACAAAATGGCATTGTTGAGAGAAAGAATTATGCATTAAAAGAAATGGTAAATTGTATGATCCAATCTAAGGGATTAAGTTCTTATTTTTGGGTAGAAGCCATTAATTATGCCAATTACATAGTAAGTCAAATTCCAAAAAGGATTCAAAATGAATAACACTGGAAGAATCATAGAGTAAAATTAAGACAAATGTAAGCCACTTTTGTGTGTTTTGGTAGTGAAGCATGGGCTCACATTCATGATGAGAAAAGGAAAGAATTATAGCCTAAGAGTAAGAAGCGATTTTTTGTTGGATATTTTGAAGATGTAAAAGGTTATAAACTTCTTCAACCTCATTCCAATAAAATTATTATTTGGAGAGATGTTAAGTTTGATTAAGGCCTCTCAACCTATGAGCCTAATTTGGAATTTGTGCCATCTTTATCCTTTGATCCATCTTTGATGATTATGCTATCTTGTATTCCCAAATTTTCTATGAGTGATCCTATTATTGTTTTTTCTTTAAATGTTGAAATTGAGGATGAAAATCCACCTCCACCTGCTCACTTTCCTTTAGTTGGGTCCATTGAACATGAACCTAAACCAACACCTCACCTTCCTAAATGATTTTGTACAACACAAGAAGTGACCAGTAATCTTGCTAATGATCCTTCAAATCAATGCCATACATGTGAAACATTTCAATGAGCCTCCTCTATTTTGGATCAAGTGTTAGAGACTTGTCATCCAAAAACATTTGCAAAGTCTTCTGGCCATCCATATTAGGACACAATAATGAATGAAAAATATTGTTCCCTAGTGGTGAACAATACTTGGGATCTTATACCTCTTTTGAATGGAAAAAACATGTTAGGTGTAAATGGGTGTATAGAACTAAGTATGCATCAAATGGAAGTGTTGAAAGACATAAGGCCTATTTAGTTTCTAGAGGGTTTTCCCAAGTTGAAGGAATTGACTATAATAAAAACTTTTCCCCCATAGAAAAAAAATAATTCCATCCATCTTGTTCTTGCCCTTGTTGCTTCATATTAATGGGAGATCCATCAAATGAATGTCAAATATGCATTCTTACATGAGGATTTGCAAGAATAAATTTACATGGAACACACTCTTGTCTATATTCATAATGACTCCAACCTTGTTTTCCTCCTTAATAAATCTCTTTATGGCCTTAAGCAAGCTCCTTGGCCTTGGTATGATAAAATGTATATATTTCTTCATGATACTAGCCTTTTTGGATGTCATTTTGACCCCAATGTCTACGCCAAGAAAGTAGGTAACCATACCATAATACTTGTTCTTTATTTCTATGACCTTATCCTCACTCATAGTGACCCCAAACTTTTAACCTATGTGAAATCAAAATTTAAGAAGAAATTTGAAATGGAAGACTTAGGAAATTTGTGTTAATTTCTTAGCCTCCAAGTCTTGCAAACCAAGGAAGAAAATTCCCTTTCCTCATCTAAGTATGCATGTGACCTTCTTCGCCACTTTCCCATGGAATATTGTAAGCCAACCCCATCACCCTTCCATTCTAGACTAAAACTTGTTGCTACTTGTGCTACAAATGAAATAGATGAAACTTTGTACTATTAGTTAGTTGATAGTCATTTTTATTTGACTCTTTCCAGTCTTGATATTTACTTTGTTGTTGGTCTTGTTTCCCAGCATATGCAGACACCTCATGAGCGCCATCAAAAAGTAGAAAAAAGATACTTTGGTATATCCAAGATACAGTTTAGTTTTGGATACACTACAGTTTAGGGGGGACTCTTTTATTGGTTGGTTTCATTAATTTCGACTAGGTTGGAAACCCTAATGATTGAAAGTATATTGTAGATTTTTTTCTTAGTTTTGGTTTTAGACATGTCACTGTTGGATTACTGAGAGGGGGGGTGAATAATTAATAGAGCAATTCAATCCTTTTTAACCACAAAATGTAAGTGTTATATCAATGCAACATTATCATGCAATAGTTGTAGAGTAAATAAACAATGAAAAAAGGAGCAATCATACACATACACAGTACACCAATGTTTTTATGTGGAAACCCAAGGTGGGAGAAAACCACCGAATGATTTTTCATATATGTATTTAATAATTAAATTCATTGGAAGCACCAAATTCCTTTGTTTTCTAGCTGCAACTGGAAGGAGGCTCTAACCCCCTAGTTTCTCAGGATGCAACTTTAGGGAAGCTCCAACTCCCCAATTCTTTGGCTATAACTAGAAGGAGGCTACAACCCCCTATGTTCTCTGGCTACAACCACCTGTCCTTGCCCTTCCAACCTCCCCGACGGATAAGTAGAATGATGGAACCACTGTCACACTATCACTGTGAGATATACTGTTGTAAACATGTACCAATCAACCTGTAACAAACTGTACCAATAACATGTTCCAACATGTAACATACATCAATCTGTACCTCAACATGTACCATAAAAAAATTCATCAACCATGTACCAACTTGTACCTCAACCTGTAATCAGATTGTACCATAAACAAGTGCATCAACCATGCACCAGCCTGTACCTCAAACTGTAATTGACATGTACCATAAACAAGTGCATCAACCATGCACAAACTTGTACCTCAACCTCAAATGTAGAAACTGAATATGTCACTGAGAAACTTGTCACTGTATACTCATCAACCAATCTGATATGATCACATATACCTCAAACACTATACCACAAGTCTATACCTCAAACCATGTGATAGAACCTCACTGTTATACAACCTCTATCTGTACCAATAGATTTAGCAACATACCTCAACCAAAATCCCTCAAACATGAACCAATACTAAACTTCAGTAGATCTTCCTCAAATCAACTCTACAACAAGCCATAAAATCCCAAGAGGGCATCCAACATATTTACAAGGAAAACCTTCAAATTGATTCATAAATTCAACACTACACATATGAGAACTATACCTTTTTTTCTTCTTGTAGAATTCTGTTGCCGCGGTTTTGCTGCCGCGAATCCACTGCTGTGATTTTTCTGCCGCACTTTTTTTGCTACGATTTTTCTACCGCACTTTTCCTGCTACGATATTTCTTGCCGCACTTTTCTTGCCACACTTTTTCTTCTACAATTTTCTAGCTGCACTTTTTATTCCACTGTTTTCTTGTCATGATTTTTCTGCCGCACTTTTTTTTTTCTGCACTTTTCCTACCACACTTTTCTCTATCAATAATACCTTTCCAAATAACCTTTCACAAAATAGATATTAAATAGGTTCAAGTGTTATTAAATGAGAGAGCCTTTCCTCTTATTTATACTTTCATGTAGCATCCCACTTTCCTTATTTTAGGTAGTTCTCCATTAAATTTATTAGTTAAATACTTTCTTTTGCAAACACTTTTACTACTTTGACCTTTTGGGGCTTCTAGATGACTCATGAGGGTTCTCCAATTTCACATGGCCATAAATCTCTGACTGTGAAGAGTTATGTGAAATTCCACATACCGCCGGAAATGGCATGACATGTACTATCCATATAGAATAGTATTACCTGTAAATATATAAAAAATCATACCATTATCCATCAAACAAACTTGGGTCCATTACCCAAACCTTTGAGCTACTAGACTTTCTTCAAGGGTTGACATCAATGACAACCAACCCAATTAATCAACAATATCCCCCTTTGGCATTGATGGAAACACTTTGATGCAATACTGAAGTCATGTCATGCAATACTGAAGTCATATCACTCATGCTCCCCCTTTAACTTTACCTTTGCATTTACCTTTCCACGTGATAAATCTCTCCCCCTTTGTCATCAATGGCAAAGGTATCTTTCCATTTGGGGCTTCTCACCCTAACAAAATTGTCCTTGGGGATACTCCCCCTGACTAAAATCTTCCTAAAACTAATCCCCCAACTTGAACTGTCCTCTTTATGGTGCCTCCTCGTTTAAATATAAGACATATAAGATAAGCATTCAAAAGAATTCATTTTGGAGTAGAAATTACTTTGAGTCTCTGGTGAAAATAATCAAGGGCTTCCCATGGAAGAAGATGTTTTCCATTTGTTCTTTTGTGCCCACATATTCAACTCTGATGTTCTTCTCTTCAACCTGTTCCCATAGAAAGTGATACTTGATTGGAATTTTCTTTGTCTTGGAGTGCATCACGGGGTTCTTTGAGATACAGATGGTTCTTGTATTATCACAATAGATTGGAATGGGCTCATCATACTCAACTTGTATATCTGTCAGAGTTTGTTTCATCCATAGAACCTATGTACAACATCATGCTATTGCAAAATACTCTGCTTTGACTCTAGATAAAGATACTGATGATTGTTTCTTTCTTATCCAAGATACTAAACACTCACCCAAGTAGAACGCTGCTCCATTGGTGCTTCATCGGTCATCAATGCAACCTACCCAATCTACATCTGTGTAGGAAATAAGTGATAGATCCTTTCCTTTTGGATACCATAATCCAAACTCTTATGTTCCTTTGAGATATATGAAAATCCTCTTCACTGCTAAGACATGTGATTCCTTTGGTGCTGCTTGAAATCATGACACCCGTCCAACTACCTACATTACATCTAGTTTGGATGTTGTCACATATAGTAAGCTACCAATCATTGACCTGTATTACTTTGGTCTGTAGACTTTGAATCATCATCTTTTCTAAACTTGCAACTAGTTTTCATAGGAGTAGTAACTAGTTTGCAATCTTCCATTCCGAACCCCTTTAGCCTATCTCTTATGTACTTAGTTTGAGAAATAAAAATTCCTTGGTTGTTTTGACGTATCTGAAGACCAAAAAAGAAGGATAGTTCTCCAAGTAATGACATTTGAAATTCATTCTGCATATCCTTTGCAAATTTCTGGCTTAACCTGCCATCATTTCTTCCAAAAATAATATCGTTAACATAAAATTCAATTAATAAAAACTATCTTGAGTTACCTTGATGTAGAGGTTGATGTCTGCACTTCCTTTTCTGAACCCTGCCTGCTGTAAATATTTATCCAGTATAGAGTACCATGCTCTAGGAGCCTGTTTTAGACCATAAAAGGCCTTCTTCAATTTGCACACATAATCTGCGTTCTCTAACAAATAAAATCCTTTTGGTTGTTCGAAGTAGACTTCTTCTTCAAGTTCTACTTCTTCTTCATAAAGTTGTTCCATTGATTCATTTTCTTCTTCCTTTAATTCCTGTCCACTTGTTTCATCAATTGTTATATTGATGCTTTCCACAACTTTGTTTAACCTCATATTGTAACACTTGTATGCTTTCCTTGTACTTGAGTAACCAACAAGTACTCCCTTGTCCACACAAGAGTCAAAATTTCCCATTCTTCCATCTTCTCTTTTGATGTAGCATTTTCTTCCAAATACTCTGAAGTGCTTCACATTTGCTGGTATTCCTTTTCATAGCTTGTAGGAAGTTTTGTCATTGTTGTTTCTGAGCATTACTCTATTTTGAATGTGAACTGTTGTATGCACTCGTTCACTGTCATATATATATGAATCCATGCTCTCGTTCATTATCATATATCTATCGAAACCTGCTAAGTGTTATTATGAATCCATTTATGTCCATACTGTCCAAGACTATACTGCACACTATCCATAATGTTGACCCATTTATCACTATACCATCTTGAAGTATTCACTACTACAACTGATTGTACTTATGCTAGATGACTACTCTATATCTATCTATTCCAACTTTGCAAGCTACTCGAAGGATGGTTTTTTGGTCTATCACAACCATTGCATAGACTGCCCCTGTCTAATATTCATGTTACCTGGGAGTCTCTAAGACGGATAGCTCAAAAAAATTGATTTTCTGATGTGTATTCATCATCATCTTCATTGATAGATTCATCATCTCTCTGAGATCTGGATTCTTTCTTTATGTTTGTGGATTCATATTTCACTACAATGCCTGACAATATAATCTCTTGAACCTATTCCTTATTTACCTATCCTTATTTTCTTCCAGTTGTTTTCCAAACCTTTCTGTATTTCACATCTTTCTTTTTCTCTATATATTTTTCTTCATCTTGTTTTATTGCAAATCTTGTGATCTCTAGGACTTGGTCTTTGTTCACTTTTTCTTCATGTTTTATTATCCATACTTTCTTCCATCTGATATCAATCATGCTTCTAAAATCACTAGCTACGTGTCCATAGTTATGACATTTGTAACATTCAATGTTATGTGGGGCCATATTTCTTTTATAATCCTTGCAATCTGCAACCTTATGTCCAGAATTAGTACAATAAAAACAATGGCCATAAAATAAATTTGCATACCTGGGAGTGAATGATCTTCTTTGTGGCGTAGTCCTTCTGAATTTTTTCCTTGACTGATCATGATCATGATTGAAGCTTATTTGTGGCTTGAACATGGATGGTATTATTGAAGATGTATCTTCAATAGTTTTCTTAGATTATGGTTGACCATGATTCCTTCCTTTGAGTACTTCTTCATAACTCTTTTTGTTTTCTTCATTCTTATTTTCTAGAAACCTAGAGTGCTTCTCTTCATTCTCTATAACTGATGTGGATGTTTATGTCTCTTCAACGTTCTTGTTGAGCTTGACGATTTTACTTCTCAATGTGACAACTTTTTCTTCAAGATTCTCAACCTCTTCTTTTTTCTTCATTATCTGAGACTTCATGGCTTCTTCTGTTCTTTTCGATTCTTCAAGCTGAATTTTTAATGTGATTATTTATTCTTCAAGTCCTTTCTCTTCTTAACCAAACTGTGCCTCAAGCTGGTTTAGTTTGTTAGTTCTTTCCTTAATATGATCTATCAATATCTTCTCTCTCATTTCTGCTTCTTCCTTCTATGCTTCTATGTTGGCTTCCAAATACTGCTTTTGATATTCAAGATTTTCTTCGATCTTTTTGGCTTCTTATAGCTGAGTTCTTAATTTCTTGATGGCCAATTGGGATTCTTCAAAAATGTGAACACTTTCCTTTTGTTTCATCAATTCTTTCTTGAGTGACTTGTTTTCTTCTCTTAGTTCATCTAAAGCACTAATCAATTCTTCTTCATAATTGTCTTCCTTTTCAATTAGTTTTTTTGTCTCATTTCCTTCATGGAATTCTATTTCGAGATGTCCACGTTTTTCACAATTAAAGCAAAACAACATACCTCTGGTGATTATGTACTCCTCATCTTCTGAATCTATTTGACATGGTGAACATAATTCTTCTTGATTTGTATCTGCATCTTCTTTGGCATTTTATGAATCTGCGATGGGTGAATAATATATGTCATGTAACTTATCCCAAAGTTCTTTGGCTGATGAACATTTACCAGAATTTTCTCTTAATAGATTAGGTAATCCTTCCCAGATGAAATCCATTGCTATTTTGTTATTCTTCTTCAATTCCTTCTTGGCTGTAGTCTTTTCCCTTTTTGGACTATCATATCCCGTAACAACTGATAGCCAAATATAATTTCCCTGTGCCTACAAAAATGCTTTCATCCTTCTACTCCACATCTCACACTTTAAACCATTATGAACATTAAACATTGGTACTCCATTCTCAGAATAATCCATGCTCTCCTTCCAGTGGTTAAAATGTTTCCTGAAGGAACCTTCTCTGATACCAATTCTTGGATTACTGAGAGGGGGGGGGGGTGAATCAATAATAGAGCAATTCAATCCTTTTTAATCACAAAATGCAAGTGTTATATCAATTTAGCATTATCATCTGATAGTTGCAGAGTAAATAAACAATGAACAAATGATCAATCATACACATACATAGTACACCAATGTTTTTACGTGGAAACCCAAGGCGAGAGAAAATCACATAATACTTTTTCATATATGTCTTGAAGAATTACATTCATTGGAAGCACCGAATTCCTTTGTTTTCCAGCTGCAACTGGAAGGAAGCTCCAACCCCCTAGTTTATCAGGCTACAACTTGAGGGAAGCTCCAACTTCCCAATTCTTTGGATACAACCAGAAGGAGGCTACAACCCCCTATGTTCTCCGGCTACAACCGGAAGGTGGCTACAACCACCTGTCCTTGCCCCATCTAACTGCCCTGATGTAGAAGTAGAATGATGGAACCACTGTCACACTATCACTATGAGATATACTACTGTAAACCTGTACCAATCAACCTGTAACAACCTATACCAATAACATGTTCCAACATGTACCATACATCAACTTGTACCTCAACATGTACCATAAAAAAATGCATCAACCATGCACCAACTTGTACCTCAACCTATAATTAGCTTGTACCATAAACAAGTGCATCAACCATGCACCAACCTGTACCTCAACCTATACCATAAACAAGTACATAAACCATGCACTAACTTGTACCTCAACCTCAAATGTAGAAATTGAATATGTCACTAAGAAACCTGTCACTGTATACTCATCAACCAATCTGATGTGATCACATATACCTCAAACACTATACCACAAGTTTGTACCTCAAACCATGTGCTAGAACCTCACTGTTATACAACCTCTATCTGTACCAATAAATTCAGCAACATACCTCAACCAAAATCCCTCAAACATGAACCAATACTAAACTTCAGTAGATCTGCCTCAGATCAACTCTACAACAAGCCATAAACTCTCAAGAGGGCATCCAACATATTTAAAAGGAAAAAATTCAACTTGATTCATAAATTCAATACTACACATATGAGAACCATACCTTTTTTTCTTCTTGTAGCATTCTATTGCCGCGGTTTTGTTGCCGTGAATCTATTGCTGCAATTTTCCTGTCGCACTTTTTCTGCTGTGGTTTTTCTGCCACACTTTTTCTGCTGTGATTTTTCTTCCGCAGTTTTCCTGCCGCACTTTTTTTGTGACACTTTTCTTGTGCACTTTTTCTTCTGCAGTTTTCCTACCGTGATTTTTCTGCCACACTTTTCTCTATCAATAATACTTGCCCAAATAACCTTTCACAAAATAGATATTCAATAGATTCAAGTGTGATTAAATAAGAGAGCCTTGCCTCTTATTTATATTTTCATGTAGCATCTCACTTTCCTTATTTTAGGGAGTTCTCCATTAACTTTATTATTTAAATAATTTCTTTTGCAAACACTTTGACTACTTTGACCTTTTGGGGCTTCTAGATGACTCATGAGGGTTCTCCAACTTCACATGGCCATAAATCTCTAACCGTGAGGAGTTATGTGACGTTCCACATACCATTGGAAATGACATGCCATGTATTATCCATCTAGAATAGTCTTACCTGCAAATATATCAAAACTCATACCATTATCCATCAAACAAACTTCGATCCATTACCCAAACCTTTCTGCTACTAGAATTCACTACCAGACTTTCTTCAAGGGTTGGCATCAATGACAACCAACCCAATTAATCAGCAATCACTTGGGCTTGTAAGAAGAAATTAGGCCTTAATTTTTCTTCAATAGAAGAAAAGTATCGAGCAACAATTAGTGCAATTCAAGAAAGTTGTGTGGCTTCGACAAATCTTCCAGAGTTTGGATTCCAATAGTATCATCCAATTGCACTCTCATGCAGTAATTAGAGTGACATTTAGCTTTTCAAAGATCTATTTCAATATCGGTGCAACAAATACATTGAGCTACACATGAAATTCATCATAAATCTTCTTCAGGATTGTGTTCTTGAAGTGCTCTATTGCCTTGTAGATGATCAAGTTGTTGAATTTTTGACAAAGTCTTTTACATAAGTGAATTTTTCCAAACTTCAATCTATGTTAGGAGTTTAGGAAGTTGTCATTAAGCGGGGATAGGCTCTAATACCTCCTTATTTCTCCCATCATGCCACCTTTGTAAATCCTTTAGTACTATCCCAAGTTGTTCTTAAGCAAGGATGTTAGGATATTTAGACACTTAGGATTTATTTAAGAACAAATTGGTCTATTGTGTCTTAACATAAAGTGTGTTTCTTTAGTTTGCAATTATATTATCTAATATGACGATCATGATTATGTTCTAGACATAAAGTGATCTAATGGTTCATCTTCTCCTCAATACTAATGACTATATAAATTCATGGCTCAGTACCTAATTGGTCCATTATATCTATTTAAAGAGCATGGAGATTCATTTGTTAATGATCCATTGTGAGAAACTCATATGTAAATTATTTTCCTTTTGCATTAAAATATTTCCTCAAGTGGTCATGTTGGCTGGGATCTTGGACTATTTTCCTCTTTGAGGGTTTTAACCAAATGCACATCGGTGTACTGAACTTAGATATATTTTTGTGATTTGTTTCCTTTACATGTCCAACCTATGTAGAAATTCCATGTTTATTGAACAAGTGGTTGCAAGGGATCTAAGTAGGAATATATTTGCATAAAAAAGGGATGGTGCCATAAACAATATCAAGTTGGGGATTCCACTAATTGTGGCTCATATTTTATTTTTGGATTATTTATTGTTATTTGGATTTTGAACAATAATTGAAGCAAAGAAGTATATAGAAATTAAATATTTGTACTGCAAAGAAACAGGGATGGAAGTAAATTCTCACAAGTCCTCTATTAATTTTTAATGGTTTAGATGAAAACTTAGAGAGGCAATTTTTTCAAATTATGTGTTATTCTTATATCACATTTGAAAATGAATTTAAACCTTTAAATAATTCTCTTAATAACTTGGATATATATCACTTAGAAAATGCAACATATCCTAGTTCTAGTACTCATTGGAATCAAGGTTGGAAAACAACTTTACAATTGGATATCCAAAGAGATACATTACGAAAATGGCATCAATTCATTCCTAAATTGAAACAATGTGCTATTAGGTTGAAGGATGATGAAGATGAATTAATTTGGGCTCATAATAAAGATAAAGGGAACTACAAAGAAAATTTTTGGTATGAGGCTAGGATGGTAGAGGAAATAGAGGGAGAAAATAAATGATGTTAAAAATCCATATGGAAGTTGAACAATGCATTAAAAACTAGGATTTTTCTATGGCTTTCCTTGTCAGATAAAATACTTACATGGGATGATTGTCATATGAGATCATGGCAAGTCCTAGGTCAGTGTATTATGTATAAAATTAGTGATGAAATTAAAAACCACTTATTTTTGCATGGCCCCTATTCCAGAGAATTCTAGAGTGAGGCATTGAAGTTGGTAGAGAGAAAAGGGAAGTGGGAAATGGAATCCATCTTAGATTTGTTTGAAGGGTGGTACATGGACAAATAAATGGTAGGAAATACGATATTTCATGCATTGTGGTATGGATACTTTGGCTTGCAATAAATGAGATGAATTTCTAAGGTAAAGAGATACTTCCAATTCAAGTTTGCCATCAAATTAGATTTTCCTATGGAGGTACATGGATACCTAGAAACTTAAGCCTCCTAGAGCTTTGAAAATCCTAGAAATGGGAAAATCTGTGGCTTGGGGATTTTTGATGGTGCCTGTCAAGGATCTCTAGGTATATGTGGAGTAGGGGGAATACTCGTTTGTTAAGGATATCTAGGCATATGTGGATTAGAGGAATTACTTTTATTGGATGCAAATAATTTAGTTTATTTTAAATATGTTGTTGGTAATGGGACTAATAATAGAGTTGAATTTATGCTCTATGGTTTCTTCTTAAAATTGCATTAGAAATAGGAATTTTAAAAATTCAATTTTGGAGGTCACTCCAAACTCATTGTAGATTGGGAAAAACGGAATAAAAAGACACAAAACCTAATGTTAATATCAATCATGGACATAATTACTAAGGTAAGAAATAAGTGTTTAGATGTTTCTTTCATTTATGTTTATAGAGAAATTTATGAAAATACAAGTAAGCTTTCTAAAGGGAATTTATCTCTATAGGAGGGTATGCTCCATGAAGCATAAAAAAATGAGGAAGGTTCCCACCCATAAAATGTTCAACCATTATACTAATTTTTAGCAGGACTGATAATGAAAATTCTATTTATATTGAAGAAATTATGTATTTATGTTGATGGAATTTTGGTTGTTTTTCTTTTGTTTTATTTTTTCAAAGGGCCTAGCATCTATAATAAAGTGGACATGAACTTATCTTAAACATAATTTGGTATTTGATTTTTTTTTTGCATAGAAGTGATTTATTTCCCACCTAGAGGAATCCACAATGGAGGTCATCCCTATTCCAACCTTTGATTTTTCTAGGGTGAAGGACACCTATAAGCTCTATCTCTCACTCAGACCACTCCTCTATTCATTGGAATCAACCAAAATATAAACTCATCATTATTTTTATTAAAAAAAATTTCCTCCAAACTTCTAAACCATTACTCGATTACTCGCGGACCACTTCCTCTCTATGAATCAAAACACAAATTTTGGCATTTCAATTCTCTACAACATGTTCTCTTAGGAAATTGTTGGGCCCCAACAACTCCCCCTAAATGTTTACAAAATTTAAAGGGCCCCCGTTAGAATCTTGATAATTATAATGAGCTACATAATCAACATTTTCAAATAGTTCCATACCTTGGCTTGCTTGAGACAAACTTAAGACATTCACTATATTATGATATATTCATTACAAGATTATATGTCAAAAGTTAGAAACGAGCATAAAAATCTCAATTTAAACAAAAACATTAATTTTTATCAAATGTTTACTTTCGTTGAAATTATGATTATGTGTTCTTTCTTTTGCTCATTAGCAAGTTTGAGTATTTTGAATAATGAGTTCAATACTTCATCAAATAATATCTTGGTTGGTTTCTCATTTTTATGAAATCATTTGATGATATTAATTAATTAAATTCTTTTTGCATCTCATTTCAAAATAATAATAATGAAAGAATTATCTATCATTTGTTTGATTTTGTAAAAAACTAAAATTAATATTTTTTCTCCATTAACTTGAATCTTCTAGATCATATTTGAAAACAAATTATAAATAATATTTGTTTATAAGTTATAGTTAGTTTAAATTCATTTTTGATTTTATTGTTCTAGATTTTGTTTTATTCTCAATTTTTAGGTTATTAATTTAGGTTTCTTTTTGTTTCACAGGTTTCTATTATCAAATATTTGATACGGATCTGATCATGGCTTGAT
>ML777180.1:1543915-1554697 GCA_009831015.1 Picea engelmannii
CATTTTTGATTTTATTGTTCTAGATTTTGTTTTATTCTCAATTTTTAGGTTATTAATTTAGGTTTCTTTTTGTTTCACAGGTTTCTATTATCAAATATTTGATACGGATCTGATCATGGCTTGATTTTATTATCCAAATACGTCCAAGATGATTGATCCAAAAATAATTTTGGATTGCTACAAATAATTTTATGAGCAACAACAGATAAAATTTGGAAAGGCGTCAAGATCAGACAAACGATTTTGCAGAACTGATTGCAGCCAAACCGTGAGGAATTAGAAGAAACAGTTGAAAACTCAGAACCAAAATGGACCCATTTACCTTCCGTGTGGAGATTTTCCCAAACAAATACACGATTTGAGATATATTTGGGTCTCTTTTAGAGGCAAATTTTAGGTGGCGGAAATTAATAGTGACGCCCAGACTGTTCATTCATTTTATAAATATATGAGAAAGATTAGAGCCAAAGTGGATCCAAGAATTGGAGAGAAGGATTTTAATCCTTTATATTTTGTATATTATTTCTTTTGTAAACTTTTTATTTCTTTTCAAATGGAGTAATGGATGGTTGGAATCTTTGGGAGAATGGACGAATATTTTCAAAGAAGAATATGGAATTCCAGGTTGCTTAATGGCTTTTGTCCTATAAGTAAAATGGTTTTATTTTCATTATAATATATTCATATTATTTGAATAATTGATTATGCATTGATTTAAATAGCTTTAGTCTTTTTTATCAATAGATGGTTAATTATTATCATTTATGTATTAATTTTTCCAATCTTTAAAGTCTATTATCCAAAACAATTCTTCCAGGACTACAGAATGGACAAATGATTCAAAAAACTTAATAGAATGACATATATGCATTTTGGCTTTAGCCTTTTGTTTATAATGTTGTTATTTATGTTTTTTTAATCATGTTACATGTGCAGGTCTGAAATCTTTAGATTAAATGATCTATGATGTGTAGGAGGTTTATATTATAAATACCATCTATCATTTTCTTCATCAAAATACAAATGCTGTGATTATATCTTCGATTTAAATAATGAGATTTATCTTCGAATTTTAAATTGAATGACAAAACGCATAGATTGCTTCCAGATTTATCTTGTTGTAATCATGTATAATTATGAGATCATAGATTTATGTTTGTGTTTCCTTCTTTGTCATTAAAACCTAAGCTGCCAATACATGTTCTAAATTTATTTAGAACAGTCATAAGGTTCATTGCAGATTTCTCTTTTGGACATGGCAGTTGGATGTTCAACACTCATGCAGATGCTTGGATACACCTCACTAATTCATTGATAGGATAACTTCTTTGTATTTTTCTGTCATTTACATATCATTGAAACTAGAATGTATGGTTTAGCTTTGACTATCCACATGTTCATGTTTCATTAACGTTTTTTTTGCAAGATGGTTTAAATTTATAAAAGAAAAACAATAAATATTTTTATGTGCTTTATTTATCTGCTTCCTAGAAGCAGTCATTTTTCACATCAATTTTCATAAGTTTCAATTAAAACTTGCATCTTGTAAATAGTTTCGATTAAAACTTCTAATAGTGAATAAAATAACATAATAATGTAGAACATAAACTGGCTAGAATGGTGGTAGCTTATCTCTGAAGAGAAAGATATGTTAGCTACACTCATTAGTAAGAAACCAATACAATAGGCCAAAATAATGGCCTTTTAACATAAATAAATAACCTTAAAGGTCCAAAAACCTAACCCTAGGAGGTGAAGTTCCAAAAGGATTATGGGACTCGAGTTGGTTAGTTGATGCATCAACTTCCCGGGGGTGCAACTTTTGCATACAATATACATTTACGGAATTTAGTAGCTCATTGAAAACATATAATTGATAAGTACAATTATTGGTTGGGATTTCATATATCGTCATATCTTTGGGCCCCCGAATGGCCAAAAAACATCATTTAGGGCCTCAAAATAACCTTTGAAGTTTAGGACCTGAAAAATCATAACAAAAGTGACCTGCTAGTGGGGAAAATCCCCCCATTACTATACGAGGGTGAAAGTACATGCAGAGCTATGATCTCCCTTTAAATATAATCGTATTCTTAAACTACCCCAAAAACTCTAAAAGGATGAAGAAAAAGATATGGGAAAGTAGGTCAGAAATAATACCTTTGGTCCTAACGTTCGATGTAGACCTCCTCCCAAAGATGACCTGCAAGAACACTTAGGAAAACAATGCTACAAATATTTTATCTATACTCATCAAGATTAGGGTTAGATATAAACCATTATGCATAAATCACATGAAAATCATAAACACATAATATTTGGGACAAGAAAATGATTCTCTTATACAGTATGAAGATTAAAAGTTACAAACTTCAGTGGATCATGCTCCGTGAACTAGGTCCAAGCTCCTCTTAATGATTCTCAAAATGCATCATCCCAAATCATTCTCTCACAATCAACTGTTCACTTTAGGGAAAGGGAAGGGTTTGTATAGGAGGAAGGGCTAGAGAGGGAATATTGAGGCCAAATCTAAGAAAGGGATGCAATATTTGGAATAAGAGGGGAAATGGATTTTGGCAGAGTTTCTTTGTTCTAATGCTTGATGTTGGAAGGGGACCCCAAGGCCTCATTTTATATGAAAAAAGGATATTTATTCGGTTTGGGGATGAGATACAATAGGTGAATTGGTTGGGAAATCCTCAATAACCCATAAACTCCGCCGAGTTCCTTGCAATTTTTTATTTTTTGCAACTTTTGGAGATAAACACGAGTTGTTTAGTATGCAAATAGTGTATGTACGCGAGATGTCTAACATGAAAATAGTGTATGTATGTGGGATGTTTAGCATTAAACTAGTGTATGTACGTGGGAAGTAGTGCAGCAGGGCCCGTACATGATCCAAAAAATGTTTTTTTAAAGAGAGATCCTCAACAATAGTTTGGAAAATTATGTAAGTAGAAATGCCAATGCCATGTATGCATAGGTAGGGAATTTTAGGGCTATAACAGATGACCCCTAATGTCTGAGGTCAAAATAGAAATTTTTGGCTGAAATACATTACAATATATTTACCAGTGGGAAGGCACAAAGTTGAGTGAGACCAGGACCAAAGTTCAGGAGGTCTCCATCTGGAAAACAATAATAATCTCTCTAAGGTGGGAATACCCATGCTTGGGATGAAATAATCATGGCTTCCAATCAAGTACATTGTATATCCATGTCATAGACATGTCTATATAAAGTGTAGCCTTGAGCAATACACAACGGATCTACATGTCAAAATCATTCAATGATATTCAAGTACAATATAATATGCATATTCAAGAAGCATCAACACATGTGGCTGGAGATGAGGACCTCATAGCTCGAGTAAAAACTTCAAAATATTCAACTTCTCAGGTAGGAGTACAACATGAGTGTAAGACTCACTAATCTAAGGTATTTGACATGTTGTCGGGGAAAGACTAGAGGATCTCGATCATTAGGCACAAAACTTCGTCGATTTTGAATCTGTACTTGACTAGACTCATGGGATGGATGTCTCATGAAAGTCAAGAGACAACTGCAGAATTCCCGACTCATATTGGATACAAATTCCCTTGGACAAAAGAATGAAAGATGATTAGACTCAGACAACGTAATATTGACATAAGTTTGTGATGCAGGAGGCACCACAAACTCTCCATATGTTTGGAAGAGTAACCAAACTGAGGAGGACACAACTCTATGTAGTGAGAACAACTTCCTAAGGTCATACTATATCCGAATGCTTGACGAACAAACAAAAGGATGTTCTTTGTCCAAGGGAAAATATCTTGCTGTTGAAAAAAGAATCTTGCTACCGAAAAAAGAATGTATATTTCCCGTCCCCTCTTTTGGAATATTTGATTGTTTTTGGTCTTTTTCAAATTTTTAACGAGCTTGAAAAAGAATAAAATAATGCTACATTATAAAGGGGGAATGAGTGTCATGAGAAAGAAAACTAGTTCCAAGCACATGGAACATACTAATGCTCAAGGCAAGGAGACATGTGCAGGAAAAGGACACTCGGGGAAAATTCCTCCATGGGTCAAGGTGTCAGATTGCAAAGCAAAAAAGTGTTGCAAGGCTTGCATATAAGGAATTCTTTAAGGGTTCAATTGAGAGCAACATGAAGCTGACATTAGGCCAAAGACACAAATATGCGACCCACAATGCGATTAAGCATGACAGAATAAGACTCCTTCCATGTGAATTTTTGCGAGCCCAGAGAAGGTAAGCTCGGTGTTTTTTTCACGTTTAGAGAGTCTGAAAAAACATTAAAGAAGACTCCAGGGAGTTCCTTTTTTGAAATTATTCCAATAGGATCGAAAAGGGTTAAACTTGCACCTAAAAGACATCTCTTCAATACCATTTTAACGAGTGTGATTGAGACAATATCACTCAATGACATTTTCAATTTTAAAGAGTCTGAAAAGAGCTTAACTATGGGCTCACAACATTTTTCTAGGTTTAGTTTCCTTGGCCTGAAAAAGTATAAAATATAACTGAGGAGAACTCTTCTAGTGAGATGAATCTTCCGAGGCATACCTTTTTCCTAAATAATCTACTAGCTAGAAAAAGGGTTAAACTCATGCCAAGTATATGTTCTTCTTAACCAATTTTAATGAGTGTGAAGGAACAAGGTCACTCGATGATATTTTCATATTTAGGGAGTCTGAAAAGAGATTAACTATGGACTTCGGGGAGGTTCCTTTTTTGTAAGTAATCTCCAAGGCCCGAAAAAGAGATAAACCAAAACCAAGGAGAATGTTCCTTTTTTGAAAATTTAGTCCCTCAGGCCTGAAAAAGGGTTAAAATTACGCGTGAGAATACTCTTCTAGTGAACCGAAGTTCCTAAAGCATACCTTTATTAATAAATTAGCCATCCAGACCGAAAAGGGGTAAACTACCACCAGACGGATGTGCCTTCAAATTTGAGTTTGGTGAGCGTGAAGGGAAACAAGATCGCTCGATAATATTTTCATTTTTAGAGAGTTTGAAAAGGGCTTAAAGAAGACTCTAATGGGTCTACTTTTCTCAAGTAATCTAGATGAGATAAAAAAGAATAAATACAGTCTCCCTGGATATTTCTTTCAAAATTTAAAGCGAGCTTGAAAAACAACAAAGCGTTCTCATTAGGGAGTCTCGTGGGTAAGACCAAGAATGATGATTAGAAAGAAGAATGAGGCTTCAATATGTAATCATGGCGGGACTAACAAGGACTACCAAGCCTATAGTCAAAACTCACAGCACGGATGCCAAAATATAGCAAAGGATCTACCTAGGGAATCCATGTAGAGGTAGGCTCTACCACCTAATTACAACACTTCTAAAGTAGATGAGAAGATTCCGTGTCATACCTCAGTGGGATCGATCCTATGGAAAGTGGAAAAGTCAACATTATGCAGAAATCTAGGAGTGACAACTTAACCTATATGCAAAAGTTGAAAAAAATGACTTTTACCATGGGACGATAAAAATGTAACCCATCTCAAAAATTCACCAAATCGAAAGGACAAGTCCATCATAATGACCGAAAGATAACTCAAAAGAGAACTCAAGTAGCCACCAATCTAGGAAAAGTGAAAGAAGGGACCAAATTAGGGAAAAAAGAGAGAAAAAATTCTATAAATAGAGATTGACAACTCATTTTTACCATTGCAATTTAGAAATTAACAAAAAGTCAAAAAAATCCTTTAATAAAAGATGTGAATTCCTAGAGCTACAGTGGACAAAAAGCCCTCCCACTTGACCAAGTAAGTACAAATCACCCCCTCTTTCATTTTAATTCACTTATTTTCATTTAATTTTTAGTTTGGGAGGTGTGCATCCTTGTAAAGGGTCGTGTCTGCGTGTACTCGAGAAGAGTAATAAGCAACTGGAGTACATACATGACTATATAAAATAGAACCCACGTACACCTCCTTTTCTATTGAAAAAATAAAATACAAGTATTAATTCATCTCAATGTTTTATGTGTGATAGGATGTATGTGCACTGGAGAGAGAGGGAACATGAGAAGATGGATGTCTTGGTTGAGGAGAACCCTGTGGCGGTTGCTACGTTAAAATAATGTTTCTTATGGAAATTCTTTCAGTGTCCATTCATATGATCACAACCAAGGTTGCTTAATGCCTTGGTAGAGTATTGGAATCCTGATGCAAAGGTATTCATGTTAGAGGGTCAATCATTGATGCCAACCACAAAGGACATCTACTTCTTCACCATCCTCTCTAGGAGAAGGGAACCGATTAACTTGAGGAATTTTCCTCCAGGGTTGTACAACATAGAGGATTATATCGTGATGCATTTTGAGGCTGGTACTGAGAAGGTAGGTTCTCAGGTGCCAATTCACAAGATTATCAACCTCTCTTTTCGAGTTATTCTACTCATGATCAAGCGAATTACTGGATCTGCATCACTTCATTAGGCCTCTCGTGCACAGATGCACTGTGCATTTCAATGTTTATAGGCAACTATTTTTGACTGGAGTACTACCATGCTAGTATGGATGAAAAGACAACTCACAGAGTTTTGTAGACGTACCAACAAGAAATTTGGGTTTGATACCATTTTATGCTCATTTTTCTTCGAGAGGGTGCCCAGTCTCAGTTGGAGAGAGACAGTATGGGGGCATATTGCCTCCTTCCCAACATTGTGTAGGTGGGTGGTCTTACTTCATAGATAGGGTGGAGGAAGGACCCAAGAGGCATTTGATGACAAATTCTTCGACTAGTGGGCACATCGGATCCTGGTCATAAAGGACTATCCCTATGCAGGGATTAGCTTCATTAGAGATCCTGACATTCCCGTGCCCCCTGGTGAGGAGCACAAAGAGATAGGTAACATATATATTTTTAAAGTTATTACATTTTTTTGAAATTTTATATATATCCTTTTTATGTATGCATCAGAGTACTAACTTACAAATATGTTATGTACATATGTGGGACCTGTTCGACCGATAGACTTCGCCAGGACTAGGTGTCATCCTCAACCAAAGGCATGACCGACAATAGTGGGAGGACCAATAGTTGTAGGAGGACCTCCAACTGGAGAGGCCGATAGAGTCCTACAAGGAGTAGAGATGAATCTCACTACTCTCGCTCGCGTCCTTCCTATGGCTGAGATCGAGGATCTATCCCCAACTATGCATCCACATGTATAAGGGGTGCCTAGGACTTGGGTCCAGTTATTTTGGCATCTTGCGAACCATTTTCCACTATAGGAGGGACAATAGGCCTAGACCTTAGATAACGTCAAACTACTTATGTGTCGAGGGAACTTTTTGTACTATGTATTTTTGAGGGCTTAAGACCGACGATGTATACTGACTACTTTTGAGGATTTCAAGCCCACTTTTGTACTCATGACACCATTTTGTACACACACACACACACACATATACATCTTTCTTGTTTTATGGATGGCATTTTTTACAAATGTATTTACATGTGTGTTTTACTTTTACATGTGAGAAACATGCCAATCTAAAACTTGATTAGCTAGAGTATCAATTAAATGATTAAATCTCCTAGGAACATGAATATAAGTAATATAATCAAAAGATCATTCTAAGTGATGTACCCTAAGGAATTGTCGGTGAAGAGTGGGATCATAAATGCAGTAAAACCCATTTAAGTGGGACACATCCAGTTGAGCATCTAAATAAACCTGGAGGTGAAAAATACCATGTGACAAAGCATCACGTAGTAATTCTATCACTGCACTATACTCAGAAACATTATTGGTTGCATCGCCTAGACAAATGCCTATGGAAGATAACAACTGGCCTCCAGGTGTGAAAATCACCCAAGTTGCAGAAGAAAGCCTCCGAGTGTGTCAGCTAGTGTCGTCCGTGAACCCAAAGTAAACCTATGATTCACTTGACATATTCCACAGTGAAAAAGAAGACATAAATAACTACACATCAATAAAATGAAAAATTACAAAAATGTATAAAATATTATACATATATAAAAGAATCCACCTGGGTGACCAACCTAAGAGTAGTACTTCTTAAGGTAGAGCCCATTTCTAGGCTCCACTAAGGAATTTCCCTTGAAATCAACCAGACGGTAAGAACCCTTCTCTAAGACCTCTTTCACAATGAAAGGTTTGAACCACATGGGTTTGAACTTTCCTGCCCCCAGGGGATATTTGTCTTGGTCATAGATCGGGATAGATCGCCTTTAGAGAAAATCTAAGGGCAAACAGACCTATCATATTGACACTTGACTTGTTTCTTATGAGCCTCATTAGCTAAGGCTGCATCATGACATTGCTCGAGATATAAAAGATGTTCCTCAAGCAACGTAATGTCGAGAAATAGTTTCACTGCTAAATTTAAAGAAGGGATTTGACACTCAATGGGTAAGATTTCTTCCAGCTCGTAAACGAGTTGAAAAGGTGAAAAATCGATAGCAGTCTTTACAAAGTTCGATAATCCCATAATGTTGAATATAACATCAAATTCCAATTTGACTTGGCCGAATTGATCGTCCGCTGAAGAATAGACTTGAGAGACTTATTCACAACTTCTACCTGACCATTCTCTTTTGGGTAATAAGGTGATGAATGTTCTTGTTTAAACCCAAGCTTTGATGTTAGTTCAGTCATCATTTTATTCTAGAAGCGACTTCCATGGTACCCCAAGGACAAATAAAATTCATTTTATGTTGGTCCTTGGGTTTGATTTGAATTTGATTATATCTTGTAAAACCTTCCATGAAAGAAAATACTTCACAACCCACACACTTATCGACAGTATGATCAATAAATGAGGTTGGAAAATTGTCCTTCGGGAAAGCTTGATTCAAATCACAAAAATCCATACAAATGCGAATCGTGCCCTGTTTCTTGTTGACAAGAACTAGGTTTGATACCCATTCCGTCAATTGTATAGGGTAGATGAAACCAGATTTAAGAAGTTTCTCTACTTCAACCTTTATCGCCTCTTCTTTTCAAGGATTGACCAGGTGAATCTTCTATCAGACCGGTTTGACATCAAGATAAGTTGTGATTTTGTGTTCAACAATTCGTGGGTCGATGCTTGGCATCTCCTCGTAAGACCAGGAAAAAATTTCACGGAACTCCATAAACAACTCAGTGTAAATTTGAATCTCTTTAGGGGAGAAATCCGCTCTGATGAAGAAATTCTCCACAATGCCAGGGGTTCTGGAGATATCGACAGGAATCATTGTAGCAATACTTGGCATGTTTCCCTCGATGTATACTTCATGCATAACTAGAGGGTTAATAGGAAAAGGGATATATCCATTCATGGTCAAAACAAACTCTCCTATCTCTATTCTCCTAATCTTGATAAGAAAATAAGATCTATGGTACATATCATCCCAAGTGTTATCACTGAAATTTCGTCCGCACATCGTTACAAGAAGTCAACATCGTCAAACAGTAATGAAGTCATTCATGGCCCTGAATTAATCTCATAGCATTCAAAAAAGGGAAAAAACTATACAAAGTAGTGAAAAAAATGAAGAGTGCTTTGCAGACATTGGACGCGCACGCACATGCACGTAACAAGAACATAGAAAGCGCGCATATGCGCATGATGCGCGGCTGTTAGCGCAAAAATCCACGCACCTGCTAAATGGTGCATTTATGAATGTGGTCGGCCTCCCAACCACTTATGGTTCAACTCCCAAGCTGATTTGACCTCCAAATCTAAGCTGGATCCGAATGGTGGGCTGGTCAAAGACCTAATAATGCCCTAAATGGCCTCTTTTCACACTACAAAGTAGTTACACAATAACCCAATGCAATGCTATAAAAAGCCATGAATGCACCTTATTTTCTCAAGGAATTCAAAGTAATGTTATGCTGCATATATTGTTTTAAGGACTCCATCCTTGACAAGAACACATTGGCACCATTTCATTGAGCAATCCACCTCTCCATTGAGTGGATTTGCAAAGATTTCTTTCATCACCATTTTCATTTTCTTTATTGTAAGAAGAGCTACTAGTGAGGGTCCAAGAGCCTTCCCTTGGAGGAAGAAGGGACTCATAGTCCCCTTTCTTCTTGGTGCTTTGTTTTCATCAATAGATCAAGCCTCAAACATTCGTCACATGGGTCTTTTTGTTCTTGTTATCTCTATGTCCCTATGCTTATGATTTTAGTTTTTATTAGTTTAATTCGTAATTATAGTTTTGTTTTTCTTTCTCTAACTCTTTTCTCTACAGCTGTCCTGCTCAGCAGACCCACCTGAGCTTGCAAGCACCTCTTATTTTCTCACCAAGGTGACAAAAGAGGCGCAACGGATTGGCGACTCCACTGGGGAAAGGTATCAAATTCCTACCTCATTTGGGTTTATTTTGCTCTTCTTTTAGTTTGTTTAACTTGTAGGTGCACTAACCGGCCTAGGCCGACCTGCCAACCATCCAATTCAAAGGAGAATTGAGAGAAATCCATCCGGATTTTTTTTTCTCGGCCGCTTGTCACAAATGCGTGGGTATTCTACCCCACAGATGTGCATCATGCATGCATGCGCTTAAGTGACATCTTTTCTCTGCGTGCATGCACTTTCAGACTCATCTCTGTTCGCGCGCCTGCGCTCTGTGCGCCTCTGTCTTCACTAGGGGCCGCACATTTAAGCAAAATTTCACATTGTAAGTTGTTGGGATGTGGGGAAGGCCATTTTCCTTCTTAAAAATGATGTCAAGCATGTTTTAAAGCAGCACCACACTTAGTCCCCTCATCATATAAAGGGGTTAGTCAAACACACATAGGCACTTAGGA
>ML777180.1:1554747-1568571 GCA_009831015.1 Picea engelmannii
TCTTCTCTCATGCCTTCAAGCGACCTTGAGAATCAGAAAAGATTGTGAAACGATTTCATCTCCCTTAAACAAAGTTTAAAACCTTTAGGAGAGGACAACGACCCTTCTTGGGACCCCTCTTAGTTTTCTTTTCCAAACACATCTTAATATTGTAACAGGCCCATACATGCCCACATGCTACAAAGATAGGATAGCGTTTGAAATTTTGCTTTCTTAGATCAAAACACTAGGGAAGTTTAAAGGTCTGTAACGGGCCCATACATGCCCACATGTTCAATCTCGGATAGTTTCAAAGATTTTCTTAGATTACATCACAATAGGGAGTTAAAGGATAGTAACGGACCCACATGTCCACATGCTAGCTTTCTAGGGATTTTTGAATTACGCAAGGTTGTACCAAAGACACTTAGTTAATTAGGTAATTAAACTCTTGTAAGGACCAAGGGAAGTCCACATGCAGCAAGGTGACATCTAATTCACTAAAAATTGGCACACTTTCACTCACACACAAAAGTCACTTATCACTCACATAGCTTCTTCTTGAAACGTTGAGGTCAAAGTAAGTTTCCTCCAAAGGGATTCCGAAAATACCCCATCTTTTCTTGACGAGACTATCCACTCCCATTTTTAATCAACGAGGTTGGTTTGCACCCCCAACCTCCCAAAACAAATACATCTAAAAACTTTCTAAAAACTCACTAAGTTTTCCTCCACAGGAGGTGCCAAAAGAAATTTTTTAGTCTAGGTAGGATTTCGGGGATAGGCATCCAAATAACTCCCCGTTATCTGGTTCTCACATTGTCAAAACATAGATGTTGTCAAATAGGGAACTGAAAATCCTCCAAGTCAAGTGTTCCAATCACCATAAGGCAGGGAGATACCCGTGAAGGGTTGAAGGCCGAGGTCTGGTTTTTCTGTGCGTCCCCCCTTGAGGCACCCACCTCTTGGACGGGATCCATCCCGTGACCCATTTCTTAGGCCGAAAATCTAAATGCCGCACTTTGACCGAGGTACCTAGTGACCAAATTTAGGACATCTACCTAGGTGGAAATTGTGGGCTGCAATTGCACCTTGATTGGATTTTGTGTGGCTATTGGGAAATATGACCAGCTCTTTCAGGATATGCCCCCTTTACCCCTCATTATAACCAATTATTTCATCCTTCACTAGTTTCTCTTTCAGTGACTTCAGACCCCACTATTGAGTACTATTGGAAGGTCCAGTGCTATTTGAGAGGAAGGACGTTACGTCTTCTAGGACAGGAGCATTTACTTTCTTTTGATTCCCCCACGCGGACAAAACCCATTTACCCACATATATGCTTCTTTCTCACTTTATGTATGATGCACATATGATTACAGATCGATTTGGATATATATATTGTGTAAACATTCAAACTCAAAGGCTCTTGTTTCTATATTTCTCTCACCACTGTTTGCACATATTCACACAGCTGGTCTGACATCATAGGGGAACCACAGAACCCCCATCGTTCACGACGCTTGCTCAACCTCCCTCCTATCTTAGGGGGAGTATCTAGTCATGCCCGCTCATCGGCACCCCCTTCACACACTCCTGTGAGTGCTACTATCTTAGGATCAGCTTTGCTTGGTTCTACATTACTTGGGTCAACTTCCCAAGGTCATTCGTTCACTCGCTCTCCTTTACATGGAAGCGGGGGACCCACTTCCTCTCAAGGAGGGAGCACCAACCCACCTAGTCCCCATCAAGGGTCAGGTTCACAACACACTATGGCCGGAGCTAACCCTCCCCCCCCACTACAGATGCCATATTTGGCCTCTCTCAACATACCGGATCTCACCAAACTTACCAATGATCCTATATTGCATGACCCCACATGGCCTGCAATGCCAACCAAACTACCTTCAGACATACCAAAGTTTGAAGGGAAGGCAGGGTATGACCCTGCCAACCATGTCATGAACTTTCATCTATGGTTCTCTTCCAATAGCATTATGGATGATTCCATTAGACTGTGATTATTTCAACGCACACTCACTCACCCATCGGCTAAATGGTATGTCGAAGAAAAATCAGGGTCCCACGCGACCTTTGAGTCATTGGCCAAAGCATTCTTGACCTTTTTCCAATTACCCATCCACCATGACAATGGTCTAGAACTACTGTCTAACTTCAAACAAACCTCAGCCACACACATCGCTGACCACATTCACGAGTGGCATAGGTGACGTAGTTTGTGCAAAGCAGAAACCACCAAGCAACAATGTCTCGACTGGTTTCTTAGATCACTTGTCTCTCTCCTTGGAAAGGATGTAGCTTCCACCTTCCTTCAATTCGAAGAGGAAGCCATCAGTAAGGCCCAACAGTATGACCTCATCTATGCACAATCAGGATACTTATACACGGTACTTCCTGATCTTCCAAAACCTGTGCCATTTGGCCAAGACAAACCTGGGATGTCTCACTCAACGGACGGACTAATAGGTGCCACCACACACCATGGTCCACAACCCCAACCACCATTGATGTATGGAACACCTCAATACCTGCCAACATATGGGGGCACTCCTTATTACCCCCCACCTCCTTATCAATAGCCATACCCTATTGCTATACCTCCACCCATCAGTGGACCACCGCCGACACCTCCCATACATCCACCTATTCCCACAAACAGTGGTACTCCCTCAACATCAGCTTATAGCACTAGTGAAATCACTATGCCTTCCTATGTACCTTATGGATCGGTACCACCACATAATCCATACTTCCCATTTCCTGGTCCTCCACAACCCATGGCTCCCCCACATCCTCATGCAGGGGTAAATTTTGTTCAACATTCTACTACTTAACAATACCAAAGTTTTGAACAGTTGAATACAGCCAACCCAACTCATCCATCAAACAATGCCAAGAAGAAAGGACGGAACAAGAATAACAACAACCCAGGTCACAGTGGGAATCAACCCCCACAGCACCAACCCACGGGGGGCAATCAAAACCAAGGGACCCAAAACCCCCAAGGGGGCAATAATAACAAACGCCAAGGGAGAAATAATGTTAAAACCATCTTCCCTTGTGCCCTTTGTGGTGAGTTCGGTCATTACACTCACCATTTCCCCCAGATCGCTGATTTCAAACGGTTAAAAGACTCTGGTAGTCTTCCCCCTTCTCCTGCACAACCTGCCCCTTAGCAGGCACCACAACAATACATGAAACAACCCCCTCCCGCCGTGCTGCAAAATCTTATTCCACATCAAGGTGTGATAAACACCCAACAAGACACACAACATCCCCCACCTCAAGGGGGACAATGCCTCAACCCCAACAATCCAGCAGAGCGTACAATTCTCCTCACCAGTGAGGAAGAAATCCTTCTACAAACGCGTAATCGTCAGTATCATGCACCCGCTGAGTCTCCTCCCATCACTCCAGAGACAAACCCTACACCAACGGGACCCCCTTTGGTGATCCCTTGCCCTTCCGTCGAACCACCACTTCGCATCCCTCGCATCCCATTGTGTCGGAATGTCCACAACCCACAGGCTAGGGCAGCTCATAACTATAGTTTGGTAGACGACTTAGCGCAATCCCCGACTGCCATGTCAGTCTTGGAAGTCCTCCAGACTTGTCCTACACAGCGAAAATCACTACTTTCCACCTTGGGGGTAGTCGACCCTGCCGATACTCGACTCATCACCTTTGATCTTGACAACAGAGAACCTCCTCTTCCCACCTTGATCTCTTTTCAAATACCAGTGAAAATACAGAACATCACAGTTCATCGGTGTATCATCGATGAAGGTGCATCTATGTGCATCATGTCCAAAACAGTATGGTAGAAACTTGGTTCCCGGAACTAATACCCTCTGCCATCACATTATGAGCTTATGACGGACGACCATCCTCTCCTGAAGGGCTCTTCCAAAATGTCCCCGTCGAATTTGAGGGCAAGACTATTCTCATCGACATCGAAGTTATTGACGCCCCGCTCGATTATAATATCATGTTCGGTCGTAGCTATGTGTACGCTATGAAGGCAGTGGCATCTTTCGTGTTTCAGACAATGATGTTCCCCCACAATGGGAAGATCGTGACCATCGACCAAGTCTCACATTATGAGCCTAACCCATCTGCCAACCTTGATAACATTCGTCCCCTCATCCACACAAACCAAGACACATATCCACTCGTCGAGATGGGTCCTGGGATTTTTAAAGATCCATCCTTGTTAGGGACGTACCATGGAGCACCACCACTCCTTCATCCTGCTAATCAAGTATGCATCATCTCATCTAACAGAACTCACATAAAGGAGGCTCGTCCTCCTCAGGAGGCTTTGGTCATTCCTGGCGTCCCAACAGTCGCAAAACCACTCCCGCCGGAACCTCTTGCACACTCGTCGACCTCAACAGTCCACGAATCCACACCCCCCCAGGGGCATAGTCCCGTGTGGGAGACAGTTCCCCAACCCCTCACTCAAATTCCCTTCTTTTACCCTCCACCAGGTATACAAGATTTTCAGGTAGCCGCAATGCTCACACTACCTAATATGGTGTTAGCAATCCCAGTGTAGTATTTACACCCACCTGAGATGGTCCCTCGACCATCCCTTCCCCCACAGGAAGGAATCCCCATGACGATTCTCATCCTTACCCCCACCACCCCCCCACTCACTCACCTCTCTGCTACAGCTGGGGGCAGGAGAAAGAAGAAAGATCCCACCGCTCCACTTCCTCCACGCATCCCACCACCTTGTGCACTATGTGAGAAAGAGGGCCACCAAACCAACAATTGTCCATCACTACCTGAGTTACGGAATTTGATCCCCCTCAATCAAACTCCCACAACACCGGCCACTACTACTAGTCCCACCACTACCACCCCCCCTCCAGTAGTAAAGGGTTGAGGACCAAATATGCTTGTGCTATATGTTCAGAGTATGACCATTATACCCATCATTGCCCAGCACTGCCATGCTTTCGACAGACGTTAGCCGCCGTATGCCAGAACTTCCAGAACAACCCCAGTCATGCTATGTCCTCATCAACAAATATCACTGACATCCGCTATGTCACCACTTCAGTCAATGAACATATGAGATGCCCTTGCTCTCTCTGTGATTCATTAGCTCATTTTACATACCAGTGTCCTATGATCCTTGAATACAAGCAACGTCAATTGGCCCTGCTTCACCGACCCGCAGAGGCGATAATTGACATTACCTCGTCACTCGAGGATCTTAATGTCATTTCTCCCGAGCCCGAGGCACTCCCAATGCCTCCATGGTTCTTCAATGACGTCTTTGAGGATTTACCCTACAACCCCCCCAACTCTCCTGCTCATTCCCCTATGGACACTCTCCACCCAACCACCATGAGAACCCCTCAATACTTCAATATATGGTTTATGTCGAGTGAACCCGCGCCATCTCCTAATCATGTTCCCCCTGTTTCCTCACCAGGGAGCAACCACACCACCACTGTCATAGAAATCACTCCTCACCCCTTGTATTCCCATCAATTCCAATGCGACGAAGAAATACTCGAAGAGTTAAATCACCCGGACTCTCCCTGGGATGTGCTCCATCACCGCACACTCTTCTCTCCACAGGAAGCCTCTATGCCTCCTAACCCAAACCCCATTTCGCAGTCGAAACCAAGGATTTTATCCCATCAGGCCCTATCGATTGGTTCAATAATCCCATTCCTGCTCTTGATGCATTTGAAGAAGGCAACATGGCCAACATTTCCCCCACCATCAAAATCGACATTTCCATTAAAAATGGCATCGTCGAAGAAATCATCATTGGAGCTGCTTGCACTCCTTAGGAAATCGACGCATATAAAGCCCTCTTCCAGGAATATAGGGATATTTTTGCCTGGTCATACACGGAAATGCCTGGAATCAATCCCTCTATTGTGGAACATCGCATCGACACCTGGCCCGACATCACACCAGTTCGCCAAAAACAACGACCACTACACCCATCCAAAGCCGCTGCTATCAAAGCCAAAATTGACAAATTACGCATGGCCAGGTTTATTTACCCCATCGCTTATACCTCATGGGTTTCCAACCCTGTACCTGTCAACAAAAAACAGGGCACTATACGCGTTTTCACAGACTTTTGTGATCTCAATAACGCATGTCCAAAAGAAAACTTTCCAACTCCTTTCATTGATCAAATTATCGATGACTGCGCCAGCCACGAGGCTCTCTCCTTTATGGACGGATTCTCTGGCTATAACCAAATTCAAATCCACCCAGCCGATCAATATAAAACCACATTCACTACCCTGTGGGGTACCTTTTCATATCGTGTCATGCCTTTCGGCTTAAAAAATGCCGGCGCAACTTTCCAGCGGGCGATGACATACATCTTCCATGATCTGGCTAAAATCATCCTCGCCTACTTGGATGACCTCACAGCTCGATCCAAGAAACGCACCCAGCATCTAGATGATTTACGAATCATCTTTCAACGGTGTCGTCATATAACATTCGGTTGAATCCTCTCAAGTGTGTGTTCTGTGTCACCGCCGGACACCTCCTCGGTTTTATTGTTTCCCAAAGCGGTATTACCGTGGACCCCCTCAAAGTCCAAGCTATCACCGAAATTCCACCTCCCCGGAATTTACGGCAACTTCAGAGTCTTCAGGGCAAAGCTAACTTTCTTAGATGCTTTGTCCCGGATTACGCCATACACGCACATGACTTCCTTCACTTACTACGTCATGACATCCCATTTCACTGGGATGACCACGCCCAATAGTCATTTGACGATCTTAAAGCAGCGCTTTCAAATGCACCTTTAATTAGTGCACCTGACTATAATCGCGACTATATCCTCTATGTATCAGCATCAACTATATCAGTAGCCGACGTCCTCGTCCAGCTCGGAGATGAAAATCGTGAACATGTCATTTATTACGTTAGTAAGAACCTCTCATGACCACCCTTGAAGTATAAACATGAAGAGAAACTTTCTCTTGCAGTTGTCCTCGCAGTCCAGAAACTGCACCATTACATTCTGCTTCGCACGATAAAGGTCGTCGCAGATTCCAACCCTATGCAGTACTTGCTCAGCCATCGACAAGTTAACGACAAATTGGCTCGATGGATCATTATCCTTCAGGAGTATGACCTCGAGTTCTCAACACCTAAGAGTAAGAAGGCCCTCGTTCTTGTTGAACTTATCATGGCCCTTCCCTCGGACACCACTAGCACCCCCGTCAACACCGACTTCCCAGACGAACGTCTCTTTTACATTACTTCGAATGATCCTTGGTACGGCGACCTCCTCATCTACCTCCGAACTCAAAATTTTGGTAACCACCTTTCACGAGATGATAGTTGACGTATTATCCATCAAGGACCCCGCTACCTCCTCATCGGAGACATCCTATACCGGCGGGGCGTCAACACCATTCTTTGTCGGTGTCTAACTATTGACGAGGCCGATAGAGTCTTAAATGACTACCATAGCGATGCATGTGGGGGCCATCTTTCGGGTATATCCACTGCTCAAAAGATTATCCGAGCCGGTTACTTTTGGCCTACCTTATTTCATGATTGCATTCATGCTGTGAAACGATGTAAGCAATGTCAGCTTTACGCCAACAAAGCTCGGGCTCCCCCCGCTCTTCTCCACCCTGTCATTACAGCCGACCCTTTTTGCAAATGGGGCATCGACTTTATGACTTGTAATCCACCCTCCAACAACAGTCACAAATACATCGTTGTCGTCGTTGACTACTTCACCAAATGGGCCAAAGCTATGACCACTTTCAACAATATCGCTGACACTGCAGCGCGTTTTTTCTTTAACCACGTCATATCCTGCTTTGGAGTACCCCTCCAACTTGTTTCCGACCATGGGAAACACTTCTAGAATGAGATCTTCGTCGAAATATCATCTCAATTAGGATTCTTTCACGAGTTTGCCTCACCATATTACCCTTAGTCAAACGGACAGGTCGAGGCAGTTAACAAAGTCCTCAAGACCATGTTACAGCGCACGGTTAATAAACATAAAACCAATTGGCATCATATGTTATTTTCTACGCTATGGGCTTACCGAACGGCTGTGAAAACCGCTACTGGTTTCACACCATTTCATTTAGTCCATGGGGTCGAGGAAACTCTTCCCATCGAGTGCAAAATTCCCACCTTACGCACCGCAATTGAGCTATTACCTGACACTGCTCCAATGGAGCAGCACTTGCTGAACTTGGAGTCTCTGGATGAAGATCGTTGATCTTCCTTACAGAACAACGAGTCATCTAAAAAATGATCCAAGGCTACCTTTGATCGCCATGTCAACCTTCGATCATTTCACGAAGGTGACCTCGTCCTGGCTTATGATATCGCTCATGATACCTTCGGCCATGGAAAATTCGAATCACTCTGGCATGGCCCATACATCATTCAACATTGCCTCACCAAAGGCGCATATATCCTGGCCTCTCCCGAAGGCCTATCTCTCAAAGAACCCGTCAACGGGTTGTACCTCAAGAAATTTTATGCTTAAAAGTAGTCATTCTACTTTAGGTTATCTCTTTTCTAGCATTTTTAATCTTTTTTCTCCTTCCCTCATGTCTAAACTATCCTTTGTGCTATTGACAGATGCTTCCTCCACCAGCCTACCACATCGGTTACGTCGATGGTGCCAGCCGTTGGACACAAAATCTCGCTTCGGCTGCTTGGGCTCTCTACACCCCCTCACATGAACTACTCCATTCAAGCGGCATATGTTTGGGGTCAGCAACCAACAACCAAGCTGAATACACTACTGTCATTGGCCTCCTGGCTGATGCCCAACATCATCATATTCATCACCTTAGCGTCTTCCTCGACTCTCAACTCGTCGTTCTCCAGCTCAACAATGTGTACTGCGTACGCGATCCGTGCCTCTTTCGCAAATACCTGCAGGTTAGACTGTTATCTCGACATTTTGATTCCATTACATTTACACATATTCCTAGATAATTGAATCAAACAACGGATCAAATAGCTAACATGGTGTTAGATTGGCATATATCACATCAATCTACACATACATAAACATATCACAAAAACTTGTCACAACATATATATAGAATGGACATACTCAAAACATCAGCAACAAACATGTAGACAACACCAGGATCTCAAATATGTATACTCATGTATATATAAAGGCCCATTAGGCCATCCAAATGTTTACATACAAAAATACATGTATCCGCAGGCCCATGCAACACCTCGGTACAAAAAATGGGCTCACCAGCCTATATACAACAAAAACAAGATATACATCATGCACCACTCATGGTGCCTCTATCGCACCACCACTACCTACCCCAGGTGGTGGTGGTCCACCCCCTACAGGACCCTCCTGCCTTGTTGGCAGGCGTCCACTCGTCATAGTAGCCAGCACTGCTGCTTGTCGCACTATGGACTTCCATGGTGGAGATACCCCCACACACTGCTCCAGGAAACTCTCGTCTTTGATGCACGTCCACATGCCCTCAGGCACATCCTGCAAAACCATCTCCAGACAATGGCATATATCATCAAAATCCACTCTGGCCACCGTAGGAGGAGCGTGTGATGGCCTCGCACCAGGGTCATCGAACTGGTGCCTCCTCACTTCCTTCTCAGGCTCAGCTGGTCGCCCCGCAGCATCCTCCTGTCGATGTCTCTCTCCCTGCGGTAGTCTCTCCAGCTCTCGACGAGCCGACGCTCTCTGCATCTCTACCTCGCGCCCGTGAGGTGCCACATCCGCACATGCAAACCAACAACAGATAGTATCAACATCTATATCATATAAATATGGAATGCTATCTCAAAAAACAACATAAACCAAAACATGCACACTAATACTAAACATACCTTGATGGTCAAAAACCTCCCCTGGAGGTAGCACCATGTCCGGGTCACCCCGAAAGTCCACCCCAGCATAGGGGCATCGAAGTATCACCTGCGGCATCTGCCGCAATACCTGTGTCACCTCTGCCAAAAAGAAGTGTCCACCTTCGCCACCACCGTGACGAAGCAAAACTATCGACCATCGCCTCAACCACGGCTCTCGTGCCCCTGACATCTCCAGTAGAATCCTTGGGCGCAACATCGACACCCTCTCTAAAAACTAGGCCACTAAGATGGACCCAAAAGCAAACTCCCCCGCACCAGTGGACCGATAGTGGTCCAACTGCGCCACCATCCTCGCATGCAGTGTCAGCCCCCAAGAGAACAACTCACCGGCCAACACTCTTTCCAGCACCAGAAGCTGGCCACCACTAATCCGCTGGGTCGCCAGTGACCCATATACCCGCACAATCATCGTTGTTATACAACGATGCACCAAGGAATCTATCACCGCTATACTCACCACAGTCCTAGACATAAAGTCCCGACCTGAGTAGTATCTCTGGCCAATATCGGCAAGCAAAATAGTCCTGGGCAACACCGGCTCTGCCGGCAGGGGCGTTCCCCGAAAGGGGAGCCCGGTCAAGAAATATATATCCTCCACCACAGTGAAGGGGATCTGCTCTCCTTGTACGAGGAAGCAGTGTAGCTCCGGACTCCACATCTGGATCAGGAACTACAACAAATACTCCTGTGCCCATATCAACGGGAACTCAAAGAACTTTAGCAACCCACAGGTTGCCAAAGTCACACACACACCAGGCCCCTCAATGGCCACGGCGTCTCGCAACTGGGCCTAGTCTCGCTCTCACCACCGCACTGGGATTGTCACCACCATCCACCTGCAGACAACACAGAGCCCTATATCATCTCATGCAACCATCAACAGTATCCACAAAGACTTGTTTTTTCCACTTCAACCTTGCCTCCTAGGCGCGGTTTTATTACCCACAGGCACGCACACATGCGCGCCTGTTCACTACACAGGCACGCACACAGGCACACCTGTTCACTACACAGGCGCGCACACATGCGCCCTTGTGCACTACACAGGTGCGCATCACTGCGCACCTATTTTCTTCACAGGCGCACCCTTGCACACACCTGTTCACCATACAGACACACACAAGTCCGCGCCTGTCAAACCCATAGACGCAAGTTGGTGCGCGCATGTTCAACTCACATGCGCGCCCATCGAGCGCACCTTAAATTCCCTCTCCCGCGCCCCCATGCACGCATATCCATTGGACAGGTGCGTACGTATGCGCGCCTATCACTAGGTCGCCCATGCATGTGGGGCCCATACCCCCTAAATACCTCTGTATGGCCCTCCGTACAGCCCCTGCCCAACAATTGAAAACCTATTTCTATGCAGGATGATCAGACCACTAACCTGATACTTGCAGATCCTCAATCGAATGCCTCGTCCTCCCTGAATCTCCAAATCTCCTCTGAAAACTGCTCGTCTAGTCACTATTGCAGTAGGTACAAATGAGGTGGCAATGTGGGCCCTACAACTATATCTAGGCCTTTTTCCAAACTTCCACTCACCATTCCGGGAGCCCAAGGTGTCCATTTTTCAAACCGTCTTCAGCCACGAGATCACCATCCCATCACCTACATCACAGCAGTCCCTGGGTCGCTTTTCATCTTGAGCCCCCGAGGTGCCTTTTTTTTCATATCATGGTCAGGTATGCACGTGCATAGTCACATTTATCAAATACATGCTCATATCTTTGATTCTCTTCAGATATTGTTCACTTTGGGTATTTGGTTTTCATGTGTGCAGGTACTTGCTCATCATCCATAGACACAACCCCTTCAGGTATATACTCAGCACTGGCATGTAGTCTTTCCCATTGTATCGCACTTTCATTTCCAGCCACACCCTATGATGTTTACCTCTAGGATCCCCATTCCCGGCTCTACAGTACCCACACCTCCATTTTGAATCTTCGGTACTGTTACTCGGTAGCATTCTTACCCACATGAGTTGTACCATTCATAACACCTTTTGGCACTTTTGACACTCATGCTATTCTTCATTACCCTTTAGGGATGGGAGTCTCGATAGTCTTTCATCATGTTGCGAATCAACCACATACTCCTTCTCCTCATTTTGCTAGCTTTCCCACACGGACTCCCAGATTATCTTTTTACAGTTCTATTTTTTACCTGCACCTCTGCAGTATCATGAACGCTCCATTTCATCCACAATCAGTTTGCCCATCTGCAAACCTACCTTCATTTCACCTACCTCATACAGAAACTCACCAATGGGGCCCCCACCCTTCATCATTTTTCCAAGAAAATTCTGCCCTCCATGGGCCACCCATATCACACTGGGGCACTCATTTCTGTATTTGTACATTTCTTCCCAAATTATTCATTATTTATTGTACAAATGCCTTTATTTCTAGTCATTATATTTTTGGCGTCACCTTTAGCGATCTGCTTCCCTCCTTTTAGCCAAACGCAACCCATGTCGCCCTTGGTTGGAGCATTACTTATCATCTACCCTTGCCGGCATCATCCATATCTTTAGAGTACCCCATAGGTCACTTACCTCTACCCTCTGAATTTGTTCACCTTGTCCCGCCTCTAGCACAACTTATCACCGGTCTTGTCGTCCCCCTGACACTTGACCTTGTTACACTGTTGTGGCCACACTTTATCTCATACATCCTCCAACCAAGGGAAGTCTGGAGTCTTCCCACTTCTTGACTTCGTCCATGTACCTCTACCACTTCCTCACCTCAGTAGATTTCATGAATCCCTTTGCTTCTGGAAGTCACGTTCCCCTTTTGTCGACATCAACACCATTTTCCGGAAGGGTGACAGTATCTTGATTCTCATTCTCCACTCAATGAGAGATCTCGGATGGCACAGGGTGAAACACCATTGCTCCCTGCTATCGTTGACCCCCGTAACATTCGATGCCAACACTTTATCATGTTATGGTGGGTCTTACTTTGCGACTATTGCAGTTATTTTTATCATTTGCCAAAGACCTCTGAACTTGGTAGGGCTATCAATGCCCGCATCATCGCCGATACTTGTTACCGCAATCATTGCCTATTCTTCAGAGTATGTTCCTTTGCAGAATTGTCTTCTGCCTTTATCATCACCACCTCTGAGGGCGTTGCAGTTGTCTACACCAGCACTTCAGTCATCTTTTTTCAGAGTTACATAACACGAGCATGGGGCATGCCCACCTCGTTTGTACACAGTTTTCTATTTTTGCGCACCTCATAGAAGGTCGGGTCCTACAGGTTCCTTTTTTCTCCAACGGATCGCTCTGAACGATCCCACTATTTCTCTCTCTTACAACAACATTCTCAGTAGAAGAAACATTGATGGATTTCGGCTATACGTATGCTCCTAACCTCATCCATCAGGGGGCATCTGTTATCACTGAAATTTCATCCGCACATGGTTACAAGAACTCAGCATCGTCAAACAGTAATGAAGTCATTCATGGCCCTGAATTAATCTCACAGCATTCAAAAAAGGGAAAAAACTATACAAAGTAGTGAAAAAATTGAAGAGTTCTTTGCAGACATTGGACGCGCGTGCACATGCACGGAACATGAACGTAGAAAGCGTGCATATGTGCACGATGCGTGGTTGTTAGCACAAAAATCCACATACCTGCTAAACGACGCATTTATGAATGTGGTCGACCTCCCAACCACTTATGGTTAATCTCCCAAGCTGATTTGACCTCCAAATCCGGGCTGGATCCGAATGGTGGGCTGGTCAAAGACCTAATAATGCCTTAAATGGTCTCTTTTCACACTACAAAGCAGTTACACAATAACCCAATGCAATGCTATAAAAATCCATGAATGCACCTCATTTTCTCAAGGAATTCAAAGTAATGTTATGCTGCCTATATTTTTTTAAGGACTCCATCCTTGACAAGAACAC
>ML777180.1:1568621-1681354 GCA_009831015.1 Picea engelmannii
ACATTGATGGATTTCGGCTATACGTATGCTCCTAACCTCATCCATCAGGGGGCATCTGTTATCACTGAAATTTCATCCGCACATGGTTACAAGAACTCAGCATCGTCAAACAGTAATGAAGTCATTCATGGCCCTGAATTAATCTCACAGCATTCAAAAAAGGGAAAAAACTATACAAAGTAGTGAAAAAATTGAAGAGTTCTTTGCAGACATTGGACGCGCGTGCACATGCACGGAACATGAACGTAGAAAGCGTGCATATGTGCACGATGCGTGGTTGTTAGCACAAAAATCCACATACCTGCTAAACGACGCATTTATGAATGTGGTCGACCTCCCAACCACTTATGGTTAATCTCCCAAGCTGATTTGACCTCCAAATCCGGGCTGGATCCGAATGGTGGGCTGGTCAAAGACCTAATAATGCCTTAAATGGYCTCTTTTCACACTACAAAGCAGTTACACAATAACCCAATGCAATGCTATAAAAATCCATGAATGCACCTCATTTTCTCAAGGAATTCAAAGTAATGTTATGCTGCCTATATTTTTTTAAGGACTCCATCCTTGACAAGAACACATTGGCACCATTTCATTGAGCAATCCACCTCTCCATTGAGTGGATTTGCAAAGAGTTCTTTCATCACCATTTTCATTTTCTTTGTTGTAAGAAGAGCTACTAGTGAGGGTCCAAGAGCCTTCCCTTGGAGGAAGAAGGGACTCAGAGTCCCCTTTCTTCTTGGTGCTTTGTTTTCATCAATATATCAAGCCTCAAACATTGGTGACATGGGTATTTTTGTTCTTGTTATCTCTATGTCCCTATGCTTATGATTTTAGTTTTTATTAGTTTAATTCTTAATTATAGTTTTGTTTTTCTTTCTCTAACTCTTTTCTCTACAGATGTCCTGCTCAGCAGACCCAACTGAGCTTGCAAGCACCTCTTATTTTCTCACCAAGGTGATGAAAGAGGCGCAACACCAAGGTCTTTCAGGAGCAGTCATTTCCTCCAGAATCGCCTCGTCATAAGGAAAGACAAAGTCTAAAGGGTCCTGAGCAGCAAGATAGTATTGAGCCCAAATAGGCTTGAGAAATGGATCTAGCTCCTATGGGGGAGATGGATCAGGGTTAGCCGAGGCTTGCTAGACAACATTGTACACAACCTCAATAGCGGATAAGGTCATGGTCATTCCAGGGTGCCCTATCCATTCCATCAAAGCCAATGGAGAAAGTAAATTCCATGGGTCATGAAAGTAGCTCCTTTTAAAAGATGACACTTGAAAAATGGCATCTTTCGGCTAGTCGGGGACAATCGAAATAAACAGGGATGATTTTAAGAATGGAAATTTATTTTAAAATGTAGAAACCTTGGCGAATCTTACTAATCCTTCATATCTCAACTATAAATGTTTGGAGATATTTTTGTAAACATATTCAAATTTCTAAGTATTTTATAAAAAATTTATAAAATTTTGGTGATTTGTAAGGTAAAATAATTTTATCCTATAGAATTTGGACGAATCATTTTTAAAATAATGAATCTTGGTTTTGGAAAAACCATGTAAAATTAGCCCATGAGTGAAATTTAGCCCCTAAAATCATCCCTAGAAATAAACCTTACATCATTGGAAGGTGATGGATAATCAAAATTTCCCATCAATGACAGAAACAATCTGACACCTAAGTTGACAGTGCTTGGCTGCAAGTTATCAATCATTGGGATCGTGGAAACCCCCGATGAAGGGTAAACACAAGAGAGGGACAAATGGTTTATGGTTATAATCTAGCCTTCATTGGGAAAACATAGAACCTACAAAATGGTGGATACAACTACATGCATTGTGTAAGTCCAACTCCATCCTAATAGAATAATGTAGTCGAGAGGTGCATCGACTACTTCAATATCAACGCACATAGTTTTACCCTCCAACTACACGGGGAAATAATGAATTATACCATGAGGTATGAACAATCGATAGTGAAAATTCATAAGCAACATAGGCGACAGAGACAACTCAGGCTGGTCAATGGCCCTACAACATTTCAATGACATCACAAAAGTCGAGGCACCCTCATCAACCACCGTATGGAAAATGTTCTATGTCAACGATTTTGTAGTGTATGCCACTACTATCTGAAAGGCGACATGGTGAGGAATATGAGGTTTAAGTTTAGTCATATAAAAAAGGATCGTCCTTCAGTTACTAGGCTCCACCGAACCCAAGGTGGACAACAAAGATTTTCTCTGTGAGGGGAAACTCTAGAGAACCTATAGAGTAAACATTGCACAAGGGGTTGTTATAGCAAGATTTACCTCACCCTATGAAATCTTGCATAAAGGGCCTTTTTCCATTCCCCTATGTAGACTTTTCATCCCTTTTTGAGAATCCCAGAGATAAAAAATACATTTTTTCCACATGTACACACCTTGTCTACTATACAACATGCGTATACATAGGTTGCACCACTACAGCCCGCGTACATTGGGATTTGTGCCCAAAAATAAAAAATGATGTCAGGTTTCCATGTCATGACAAGAGATCAATGATCCTTGGCCTTCCATATACTGGAAACTTTACAACTCAGCCCTTCAGTTCCATTTGAAGGGTATAAATAAGCCAATTCCAAGCTATGGAAAAGAGGAGAAAGAATTCAACTTTGAGAGAAAATTTACTCTGGAGAAATTATTCACTTCATATTAAGTCTTCATCCCTTTGTCCTTTAAGTTTGAACACAGTGTTCAGCCCCCAATCTCTTCCCTTATTGATTGACAACTTCATTGTCTCTCTTCTACGAGCTTGCCTTTGGTGGAGGATTGAAGTGGTAGAGGCCCAACTGGAAGGAACTTAATTTCTTGGTTCTGAACCGTGCCGACACATAAATCTGTAACTTTTTCACTTCCATTGATAATATATTAATAGAAATACTATTTTCTCATCCAATTGATAACTTGCAAATATTTGAATTATTATTCCATGGGTGTATTTGTTATGTATAGTAATGGATTATGCTATTGAATGTGCTAACATAATATATTATCACCATATTCTTTCTTTGCTTGGTTTTTGTGGACTAGTTGTAGGTATATTGCTTTGGATCAAGTGCTCTACGGTGGACTTCATCGAACGTCTAGATGAGGTAGGCCTTTTATCTTGTCTTTCTAGAATATTTTTTTATCTAGCATACTTGAGAATAGAGTTGATTTCTATAGTCATTTCCATTTGTTGTGGTTTACCCTATCCATAGAGATATTTTCCTCGTAACAAGATTAGCGACCATACTAGGGATTGAATCTTATTTCTTGGGGTGTGGAATTTTTTTCTCCTTAGATTTCTCTCGTTCATACTATGTTTCTTGTCGTATCATTGCTTGAAAACCTCTGTTCATTGTGGGTCTGAGTCTTTCAACCTTATCCTTTTCCTAGCTGTGTTTTTGAAACATATACATGGGTTTTTTCTTGACAGTCATGTATATACCTGTGTTGTCCTTCTGCAATCTGTGTACATATGCTCTGTTTCCTTTAATAGCTGCGTACATCAACCTATTGTGATTGTTTACTAGGTTAGGTGGTTGCTGGGTAGGTTTTGATGATTGTTGAGTCTTCATGGGTCTCTGTAGTGACTATTAAGTGTCTGTGGGATGATAGGAAACCTGTCTTTGGTTGAATTTTTGGGTGGAGTCTTTGTCATCATATTTTCATTTTGATTGTCCTTGTACATTGGATTGGGTGTTTTTCTCCTTGGTATCCTACTTGAGTTGTCTCTTTCTATATAGACTAGAGTCTTTATATATCAAGTTGTTGTTCAATCCATGCATTTTCATTTTTCTTATATTGAAAATACAAAAATATTAGGCATTTTACATTTATTGGCATTTTTATCTTTTGAGTCTTTGTCATTTAGCTTAGTGCATGTAAAGAGAGATTTCATTTTATTTCAGAATTACAGAGTTGAAATTGAAAATTACATTGTTTTAAGAAGCATATCATTCATTGAAAAGTGAAGTTAGGACTTTGCATTGTATTCATATTTATTTTACTTGCTAAGTCATAACATCATGAGTTTCACTACCATACCTTTTTGAGTAAGCATGGCCATTAAAATTAATGTTATAATTTAAAATTGATTAGTCACGATTATATTTTCTAGTGTGCACAAACTAGCTTAGGATTTAGTGCCTTGGAATAGGATTTTGTGAGTAAACTTCTCCAAGGATATTAAATCAACATATGTGTCTGACTAAGGGAGTGGAGAAATCCATTGTACAATTGGTAAGATTAGGAGGCTCCACTTATACCAGAGTTAATCATGAGGTCGCACGAGGTTGGTTGAAGGGATATCCCCATGATACCTTCTTAGCGTCAGAGATATTTCTTGGGATCTATTCGTATATGGGGATCTTGCTAGTGCCCTTACCTCCGTGAGAGGCAGTACTTTCAAGGTTTCGGGATTTTCTACCCTTTCCATACAGTGGACTTGACTTATGACTGCTCACCTATGCATCGGTTATACATTGGTTTCTTAGTTTCTTGACTTAGGTGCCACATAGGTTACTTGCAAAGGTTTTTCTGTAGGTTCCTTGGGTCAGAGAAGGGTCAGACAACACACAACCTTTATGGAGGATTACCTCTCCAGGGTGATCTGACCAACTGGTTTTTAAGCCCACGAGGGCCCTTATAACTGATTTTTTTACCTCTGATCTTTAGCAAGGAGTCTCGTGCCCCTCTTGGGCGAGACATACCTTCTTTAGGGAGGGAGTCCCCTTTCAACCACTTTACCCCGTTTTTGTGCATATTGGTCGTTTGATTATTTTTTGTGTGTTCTTTGATTACTTGTTGGCCTTAGGATTTATTTTTTGTATCTTGAGTCTTAATTCATAGTGGAGTTAGACCAACCTCCCCATCGGTACCTCTTCTTATTATAGTTACCACTAGATTTCAATTCTTTTCCTTCTAAAAGGCATAGAGTTATTAGATGTGGTACACACACCTCCACTTTTCAAACTTGTGATTCTACAAGGATGAGTACTGAACTGGGTCATCAGAGTACTGGGAGCCCTTCGACTCCCACACCTACTATATTTAATGGCACCCCTTAGACTCCTGCAACCACAATGGTTGTAGTGCCAGAGGAACCTATCATTACTGCTGCTCGTCCTATAATGAATTCTCAATCTCTTGCCTCGAACCCATTTGGTTCTCTTGGTCACTCACCAGGATATAATGTTCAATCCATCCCTATGGCCTCTAGTCCTTTTTCCTATGGTATGCCAAATTTTACTTCAAAATTTGCAAACTCCATCCCAGCTGCTGGACCTAATGCTAGCATTGGACTTGGGGGCACAACCCCTCCTTATACTCCATTTTTGTTTGGTGTTTCTAAAATACCTCAAACGAATCCTACTATGGGAGGCATTCCCTCATTTAACCTCAGGTCTAATCATCTTGCTTCTATGGAGAAACCAACCTGGTGGACAAGATTCTACTCAAGTTCTGTCCTATACCCTCACCTCCTCAGTGTCGATTCTGAACAACACATTTGTCATGACAAATCCACCTCTATCCTCTGGATTCACACCTAGAGGAGGTTAGTTTCACACCTTGGGAAATCCCCAACCTGGAGCCACCCCGGTTGGGAGAAAATTTTGTAACCCCCATCAGAACATTCTTACTGGAATGATGCCCAACCAACCTCTTATGAATCAGCCTGGAGGAGGGTATTACAATCCTGGATAGGGCCATGGTGCTTACCATAACCCTAGATGGGTTGCAGTTCCTAAAACACAATCTTTCCAGGGAGCTTGGGGCCAGATTCCGCAACCCTGAATCCCTTTTCTGGCCACACTTAATCTGCCACACCTGTCTAAGTTGATGAATGACCCTATGTGTCATGATCCTACATGGCCTCACTTCCCCATGAATCTTCCTTCAGACATTCTGAAATTCGAATGTAAGAATGGCGAGGATCCTGGCGATCACATCACCACCTTTCACCTATGGTGCTCTTCGAATTCCCTTAATGACGATTCCACTTGGTTAACATTATTTCAACACACCCTCATTGGGGTCGCTACAAAATGGTATATCAAGCTACCTAGGGGGGCATATGGGACCTTCAGACAAATGGTGTTAGTCTTCCTTAACCACTTCCAATTTTTGGTTCGTTACGATGCTGGCCTAGAAATTCTGTCGACTTTACGCTAGGACACAAACACTCATATCTCTGATCATATCCAGGAGTGGCATAGATGGAAGAGGTTAATTAAGACCTCCATACCCCTGAAATTTCTTTTAGAATGGTTCCTTAAGTCTTTGCAACCTCCTATTTCGAAAGATGTTGCTACATCCGGGGTTACAACTGAGGAAGAAGCAATCTTCAAATCCAAACAGTTATATCTTATATATGCTCAGTCTGGGATGTTATAACACATTATTCTAGATGCACCAAGGTCAACCTATAACCCTAGACAAAATCCTAGACCTCATGCTGATCTCATTGTAGGCTCTGCCAATGTAAAATCCCCAGATTCGGTGACAGGCCATTTGAAAGAGTTGTACCTAAACTAGTCTGTAGGAGGGCCAACTTCGCCTGTGTCTTCCAATCCCACTCAATTGGTGGATGTACATTCCATGCAATCGTTGACCGACCCAAATGGTAACCAACAACATGTGGGAATAAGAAGAAAGGATGTAATAATAATTGTAAGGGTGGGAAAGATAATAATAAACCCAAGGACAATGGTAACAATGAGAAAACAAATAATAATGTTGGAGAGGGAAAGAAAGAAAGGCGTTAGGTGAAATTTCCCTGTAAGCTTTGTATGGACGATCAACTTACTCATTTATGCCCCAAAATTGCAGAATTTGTGAGGATATTATCTCTACCACCCGTCGTGCTGACGAATCCTTTCCCACATAACCAACACATGGCCTCGAGCTCCTCAAATGCTGGAATGTAGCCGGTGGGAGTCAAAACCCATCATCTCAAGACGATAACTATTTGTGTATCAATATGGTCAATTCACAAGTTAATGTAGCCACCCAAGCTCATGATTATGGTTCTTCATAGGCTATACCTGGTATAGAATCTCCTCCTCCTCCTTCGGAGATGAATTTACAGATCGAAAAACCAGAGCCATCGCCTCATATTCTAAAACGAGTACTCAAGTGCTCTACCCACAATCCAAATGCTAGAGCCACCCATAATTACTCTATTTTTGAGGACCTAGGTCAAACCCCTTGTGTGATGTCGACTCTGAAGGTACTCCAGACGTTTCCTTCATAGAGGAATGCCTTGCTATTTGCGTTAGGATCTCTAGACCCCAGTGGTTCAAAAGTTATCAAGTTTGATGCCACAGATGTGAATCCTTGCTTTCCTTACCATGTGGAATTCCAAATCCACATGGGGTACTCAAAGTATACCATCAAACGTGCAGTTTTTGATGAAGGCATTGCTACATGTGTGATGTCCCTGATCTATTGGAAAGCTCTGGGTTCTCCGACTCTTTCTCAATCACCTACCATGTTGACTACTTTTGACGGTCGTTCCTTTCGCCCTCATGGTATTCTTCCTGCCTGTCCGATCCAGTTAGGTGGGAAGATGGTAGAGGTGGATGTTGAGGTAGTTGATGCGTCTCTTGATTATAACTTGTTACTAGGACACAATTGAACCTATGCTATGATTGTCGTCGTATCATCCGTCTTCCGCACCCTTTGTTTTCCTCTTGATGGGAAGATCGTGACGATCAACTAGTTATCCTTTGTGTATGATAGCCCCAATGCATCTGTTGGACCATCCCCATGGTAAAAAATTATCAGCTGACAACTGGGAATATTAGTGTCAAAATGTATTCATCCCTTATGGGTACCTTCAACTTCATGGCATCGATTCACCATTTTTACACCATGTCCAGTAGGCCCGTTTTGTCAGAGAGGTCTGTTCCTTTCCACACTTCTTATTTTAACGTTCCTTGGACCCTACCTTCCTTGACTTCATTTAGTGAAGGTCAGTCATATGTTGGAATGGCCATGCAACTATCGACAATGGATATTGCGTATCAAGTTGTTCTTGAATCTTTCTCCGATCCCGATCCTATTACCTCGCCGATAGATGAGGAGGGTTTTATTCTTAAGTATGTATAGGCCACTTCATTGTCTTGTTTACATGATTTCCTCGATGATAATTTTCCCTCAAATGAAGCCAACATCAAAGTCATGAATGGTTTTGACAAACCTTGGGATGATATGCATCATCGCTCTTATTTTCTCCCAGAGCTTGCTAGAATCGAACAAGATGACTTTTGATCTACTTTGAGTGGGATAGTTAGTCATGCCGTAGTTCCACTCGATATAAATGAAATTTATGCCAAAGGAAATATGGTGAGTATCTCTCCTATCATCATGATCGATATCTCTCGTACCCCTGACAAGATTGAAAACATACATATCGGTGTGGATTGTTCAGTAGAAGAAATCCTGATCTACACTGAGCTCTTCAAGGAATTCTGAGATGTATCTGCTTGGTCATATGACGAGATTCTAGGAATCAACCCTCTTATTGTTGAGCACGAGATTATAACTTATCGATATGCTAAGATTGTTCGACAACGTATTAGAGCTGTTAATCCCCAGAAGGCCCCTGCTATTAAGGTAGAGGTAGAGAAGCTACTTAATGTTGGCTTTATTTACTTGGTTCCTTTAACTGAATGGGTATCCAATCCTATTCCTGTGAATAATAAGAAAGGAACCATCTATGTATGCATGGACTTTCGTGACCTAAAAAAATCCTGTCCTAAAGACAAATTCCCGACACATTTCATCGATCAGATTCTCAACGAGTGTGCGGGAAGAGAAGGATTTTCAAGGTATAACCAAATTCAAATTAAACCTGAGGATCAACACAAGACGACATTTATTTGTCCTTGGGGTAATTTCGCATACCAGAAGATGCCTTTCAACCTTAAAAACACTGGTGCAACCTTCCAATGTTCTATGACCTTTTCATTCCACGATCTTAAGCATATAGTCAAAGCTTACCTTGATGATCTTGTTGCTCACTCTCGTAAGAGAGCATATCACTCTAAGCACCTTTGGCTAGTTTTTGAAAGATTTTGTTACTATAGAATCCGGTTGAACCCTCATAAGTGCATCTTTTGCATTAGGTCTTGTTGTCTTTTGGGATTTCTAGTTTCTGAGACTGAGATCATGGTAGATTCATTAAAGGTTGAGGCAATACTTTGGTTGCCTCCCCCGTGCACTGTTTGACAAATTCAAGGTTTACAGGAGAAAGCTAAAATTTTACATCGATTTATAGTAAACTATGCCAATATCACTAAGGTTTTCATGCGTCTTTTGAATAAGGACACCCCTTTTGTATGGGATGAGCGAGCCCATGAGTCCTTCGATGCTTTGAAGAAATCCTTGGTATCAACGCCTCTGCTGAAGTCTCCTAACTACAGTAGGGATTACTTACTTTATGTCATCGCGTATGAGGAGACTATTGGTATGGTTTTGGTTTAGGAGGATGATGAGCTCTACGAGCATGTCATCTACTATCTTAGTCGAAAATTAGTTGGTATTGAGCTCAATTATTATCACATTGAAAATCTAGCTTTGGCTACCGTCCACGTAGTCCAATGTTTACACCATTATATATTTCTTTGTAAGACTACTGTGGTTGTCGATGTCAATCCATTTCAATATGTCCTTACCAGACATATAATAGGGGGAAAAAATAATAAATGGATTGTCATTTTACAAGAATTTGATCTCGATTTCACTTTTGCGAAATCTAAGAAATCACTAGTCTTCGCGGATTTAATATTCAACTTTCCACGATTAGATGAGGATGTTATCCATGTTGATTCATTTGTGGATGAACATATTTTCCTTTTCTCTTCGTCTACCCCTAGTATGGAGACATTATTCTCTATCTTTAAACTTTGAAGTTCCCTCAACATCTCTCGCGAGGTGACCGACGCCGTGTACGATACCAAGCTACAAATTACACTATTGTCAGTGAAACTCTGTATCGATGAGGAGTATAAAATACCATGCATCATTGTTTAAATCATGAAGAATCTGAGTCAGTCATAAACGATTTCCATAGTGGGGCTTGTGGTGGTCTTCTATCTAGGCTTGCGACAACCCAAAAAATTTTGCGAGCTAGTTATTTCTAGCCATTTATCTTTAAATATTGTGTTGAAGTGGTTAAGAAGTGTCACCTCTGCCAGGTGTTCACTCAAAAAATGCGCTCACATCCATCCCCTCTTCACCCAGTCATTAACGTTGGTCCCTTCACCAAGTGGGCGGTGGATTTAGTGGATTGCAACCCAACTTTGGTTGGGGGGCATCAACACATTATCGTGGTCGTAGACTACTTTACTAAGTGGCACAAAGCCATGCCTATAGTTAAATCCGATGGGAAGATTTCCTTTGTTGAAATAATGTAACTACAAAGTGTATTATTATTATTATTTGATATATTATTCATTGGATCAATCCCCATTGTGGATTGATCATGTCGGCTATTGTAAAAGGACCAAATCCCCTTTTGCAGATTGGTCATAATATAATTGTAATAGGAAAAAGAAGAATTCGACCCCAAAATATATCAAAGAGGCCCTGAAATATAATAAAGGTGGTTATAACCACCCAAGAGAAGAAGTCGGCCCTGCCAATGAAAGGACACTCCCACACATGCCAGTCTTGTATAAATAAGGAGGCTAGCGCCTCACTTAGACACACACTCACTTGTTCATTGAGAGACAAGATTTAGAGCTGCAGTTGGAGAAGAGAGAGAGAGAGAGAGAGACATCTTTGGGAGAGGACATTCTGTACTTGTTTGAGTTATCTCTTGGCATTGTATTGGATATCTATAATAAGGAAGTTTTGTTGGGTTTTCTCCCCCTAGAGGGTTTCCAAGGATAAATGTTGTGTCTCTTGTGATTGTGTATTTCTCATTGATCTTGTCTTATGTTGCTGTTATCTATTGAAATGCAAAGAACTATAATAATGGCTTAAACATTAACATGGTATTAGAGCCAAGTTGAAGAGAGCATCTTTCACAAGAGAAAAGTGAAAAATGCCACTGTTTCCATACATGCAAATTAGGGCTTTTTGTTGGTGAGGTATTTCAGCCCTAAAACCATATAGAAAAGTGCACTCTCCCCCAAGGATCATTTTGGCACCTTCAACGCACCTTTTTGGTGGCTAGATCTCCCAAAAAGTGAAACCCTAGTTTCACAAAGTACCAGAAGTACCAGAGTACTAGAGGTACCAGAAAACTAGAAGCACTAGTCCAGAAATCCATAGATCAAGGTTGGAGGGGTAAAAGTTGGATTTTCAGAAATCTGATTGCACCAGCTTACTCACCTCAGCTCAGCGCATCTATCCCCTAGATCCGAATTTCAAAATTTGAAGTTTGAAAAATTAGGATTTCCTCATAAAACCCTAAGTTGCAGTTGCAGTTGTAGTCTTTGAACCAGTTGCAGTATCAACTACAGTTGCAGTATCAGTTGCAGTTGCAACCATAGTACCAGTTGCAATCACCCTTGAAGTTTTTAAGAGTTGGTAATGATTACCGTTTCTGCTAGATGGTGCCACTACCTGCAAATGTTATTAGAGGTATGTACTCACATATGTTTAAATGGTTAAACTTTAAAGAGTATTTGTAGAATAAGGGATCGCTTGCCATAGATCCAGAAGGATCTCAAGATCCAACACATTCATAGGAATGATGCAACCCAGGTGTGATTATTCTGATATGCATCTATTTGTTATGAAATTATGTTGATCAGTGTTTCATGTTGTAGCTATGACCATCATTCTAACCTTTGATCAAAATCTGAGTCAAGGTATTAGATAGATTAAAAGTTGAGATCATAGAGCTTATCCTCTAACCCAACCTTCTGTCAAGATAGTGTATTGTCTCAGTAACAGAAGACAGATTGAAGAAAGCACTCGTCATCTTGAGTGAAGGAGACTCGGAAGAAAAGAAAACACTCATTACTGAGGACAAGGCTCCAGGTTTGATTAATCAAGTTAATAAGATTAAAAGGTACACATGACAAGTTGATGACTATAGTTGAGATAGTAGTCTTTGTAAAGTATAATATTTGATAGCATGTGAGCATATAGAGGTAAATTCTTAATGTAACCATTTGTCTGATACAACTAACACCTCCTCTAGGAAGAATCTCATGTGTTAGTTCTAGGTTTCCATGGAGGAATGTTTGATCACAACACTGTGAGAGTGTTGACCTCATTTTCGTATTGTATTCCTTACCTTTAATCTTTGCTTCAGACAAGTTGCAAGTGATAGCTCTAAAGGAGCTACTGTGATGATTGTTCATTCTATTGCTTTATATTATCAAAAGAATATTACTCTTTCTTGTTGTTTTGCTGACCTTTTTCTAGGTCACAGGTAATAACCTTGAGGAAGCTATGGTGAAGGTTGCATAAGGCAACGTACTAAAGGAGAAACCTTGAAATAAGCAATCATCATTGGAAAAGAAGAAGGTGGCTTGTATAAGCTAAAGGGTCACTCAAAAGCTACCGTGACCCACGCCATTGAGAATCCATGTGAACTTTGGAATAGAATATTAGATCACATTAACTACAAGGTGCTACCATACATATGCAAAGTGGTCACATGTTTACCAGAACTCAAGGTTGACCATGAAGGCATATGCAATGAATGTGCACAAGGGAAGAACATCAAGAACCCTTTTCTGAAGAGAGACAACAAAGCAGAAGGATTCCTAGAACTCATTCATTCAGATGTGTGTGGCCCAATGCCATCATCCTCCATTAGTGGGTATGTATACTATGTATCATTCATTGATGATTATTCTCATAAGGCCTGGTTGTATCTCTTGAAATCTAAATATGAAGTGTTCAACAAATTCAAGGAATTTAAAGCCTTGATAGAGAATCTTTATGAAATAAAGATCAAGATACTCAGGTCAGATAATGGAGGAGAATACACCTCAAAAGATTTCATGAACTTCTGTAAATATGTTGGGATCAAGAGGGAACTCACTAATCCCTATAATCCTCAACAAAATGGTGTGGCTAAAAGAAAGAACAGAACGATAATGGAAGCCATGAAGACCATGATCCACGATCAAGATCTTCCTATGTGCTTATGAGCAGAAGCAGCAATGATAGTTGTATATGTGTAAAACCAATTGTCCCATAGTGCACTTGGGTTCAGGACCCCAGAAGAGATGTTCACTGGAAAGAAGCCAGAGGTAAGCCATCTCAAAATATTTGGCTGCCCAGTATTTATACATATACCGAAAGAGAAAAGAAAAAAGTTGGAACCCTCAGGAAAGAAGGGAATATTTATGGGATACTGTGAGGCATCCAAGGCCTCCAGGATCTATATACCAGGTTACTGCCACATTGAGATCAACAGGGATGTGACCTTTGATGAATATGCAGTGCTCAAGAAATCGAGAAAATGCTATCTTGAAGAGGTATATGAAGAGGAACCCATAATTCCTAGAGCTACTGAACAAGTGAGGGAAGTCGTAACTTCCCCTGATGAGGAAATTCTAGAATATCATGACGTAACAGAGTTTCAAGAAACTCCTCAGATGACGATCCTTCATAAAATAAATCCATCTTAGGCTAGAAAGATTATTCAAGATGGAGAGAAGTATGGTGTTCCCGAAGGAACCACGAGACATGTGAAGATGCCTAAGCCATTCTCTAGTTATATGGCTTTGATGTGTGATCTCCTAGAAAAGGAGCCTACCTGCTTTGAAGAAGCCATTCAGAAGAAAGAATGGGCAGATGCCATGACAGAAGAATACCACCCCACAATAAACAACGATGTATGGGAAATAGTTCTCAGACCGAATAGCAAGGATGTGGTATCGTCCAGATGGCTCTTCAAAATAAAACATGTTGCTGATGGAAGTATTGAGAAGTATAAAGAAAGATTTGTGGCTCGTGGCTTTTCTCAAAAAGAAGGCATTGACGCCCCCGGGGGGAAGCTCAATTGGCAAGTGCCGTGAAAATGAGGTTCCATGAGGTTTCGAGTTCAACTCCCCCCGACTTACCTTGTGTGTCGCGTAAGGGGCATCGTGGGCACACTTGGAGGTTATAGTTAGCGGTTGGATAACACAGCCACGTGTAATGCGAGCACGTGCCCAACTAGTTGCTGATTCCTCCAGACATAAAAAAAAAAGAAAAAAAAAAGGCATTAACTATGAAGAGACATGTGCTCCTGTATCCATATACACTTTGATCAGGACCATCATAGCCCTTGCAACTAAGATGAAGTGGAATTTACACCAGATGGATGTAAAGACAACTTTCCTAAATGGTGTCATCGAAGAGGAAGTGCATATAGAGCAACCTCAAGGATTTGAAGTTGAATACAGGAAGTCTCATGTCTACAAGTTAAAGAAATCCTTGTATGGATTGAGGTAAGCTCCTAGAGCTTGGTATGGCCGGATAGAAAAATTTCTGACGAGCTTGGGATTTACCAAGAGTAAAATAGATTCTAACCTCTGCTTCGAGGATATGAACGATGAGCCAGTAATACTGTTACTGTATGTGGATGCCTTATTCTTAATTGGAGAAGAAAATCTCATCATTGAATGTAAGAAGAGACTCGCTTCAGAATTTGAGATGAAAGACCTTGGCCTAATGCATTATTTTTTAGGTCTTGAGTTATGGAAGAGTCCAAAGAGGATCGTCCTTAACCAAGGGAAGTATGCAGTCGAAATCTTGAAGAGATTCGACATGTTAGAGTGCAAGTCCATGAATACACCCATGGAAACAAAGTTGAAGTTGTTGGTCGACACTTCGTCATAATTGATTGATGCCACGTTGTATAGATAGATTATTGGATCGTTGATGTACCTAATGAACACGAGACCAGATATTTGTTTTTTCGTGAATACCTTGAGTCAGTTTCTGGTATAACCCAGACATGTTCACCTTGTGGCTACAAAACATGTGATGAGGTACCTTAAGGGTACATTAGATTGTGGTCTCATTTATGATGGAGATCATGATTTCACATTGAGTGGGTACACTGATTCAGATTGGGAAGGAAGTGTTTCTGATAGGAAAATCACTTCAAGATGTTTTTTCAGTTTGGGATCAACCATGATCTCATGGCAGAGTAGGAAGCAATCCAACATTTCTCTCAGCACAACGGAAGCAGAATACATTGTTGCATGTTATGCCAACTGCGAAGCTATATGGCTTCGAAAGTTGTTGACCGACCTATTTGACCTAGAGATGGAAGAAACCATGATCCTATGTGACAAACAAAGATGCATAAAAATGATAGAGAATCCTGTATTCCATGACAGGTCGAAGCACATAGAGATTCATTATCATTACATCCGTGACTTGGTGCAGAGAGGAGCCTTAAATATCTAGTACATTAGCATGGATGAACAGGTTGCTGATGTCTTGACCAAGCCTCTATCTCATGTAAAGTTTGAGAAATTTCAAGATAAGCTTGGTATTGTCTGAAAGGACCTTCCTCGAAAGGGGGAGTAGTTGTTGTGATGAGACATCTCTTACTTCTAGCTTCATTACTGTGACGTAAAGAAATATGTGATGAGACTAGTACTATGCTTTTGGTTTGACAGTTGTGATGTAAAGCCAGTCTAGTATCTTGCTTCCAACCTAATGGTTGTGACGTAAAGCAAGACGATGTGATGAGACTAGTACTGTGCTTCCGGCTTGACAGCTATGATTTAAATCCAGTCTAGTATCTTTCTTCCAACTTGATGGTTGTGACGTAAAGAAAGACGATGAGATGAGACTAGTACTGTGCTTCTAGCTTGAGAAGATGTGACGTAAAGCTAGTCTAGTATCTTGCTTCTAGCTTGAGTGATGTGACATAAAGCAAGACGATGAGATGAGACTAGTACTATGCTTCCAGCTTGAGAAGCTGTGACGTAAAGCCAGTCTAGTATCTTGCTTCCAGCTTGAGTGTTGTGACGTAAAGAAAGACGACGAGATGAGACTAGTACTATGCTTCCAGCTTGAGAAGTTGTGATGTAAATCCAGTCTAGTATCTTGCTTCTAGCTTGAGTGTTGTGACGTAAAGCAAGACGTTGAGACAAGACTAGTACTGTGCTTCTTGCTTGAGAAGCTATGATGTAAATCCAGTCTAGTATCTTACTTCTAGCTTGATTGCTGTAACATAAAGCAAGACGAGTACTGAGCTTCCAACTTAACAACTGTGACGTAAAGCCAATCCCGTATTATGATGAGCCAACCTCGTGTTGTGATGATGATGATATATTAGTTTTATACTAATTCATATTGATGCAGATGATGATTGCATTCCTTTGAGAATGACAATGTTGCCGATGAAGAAAACTTTCGATGATTTATAGATATGCCAGTCAGTGTTCCAAGATGATATTGATGATGTTGTCCTCCTGATGTTGTTGATGATAAAGGCCTCTCTCTCGTCGGATGATTTTGAAGAATACCCTTCTTGTTAAGGGGGAGTGTTGAAATAATGTAACTACAAAGTGTATTCTTATTATTATTTGATATATTATTCATTGGATCAATCCCCATTTTTTATTGATTATGTCAGCTATTGTAAAAGGACCAAATCCCCTTTTGTGGATTGGTCATAATATAGTTGTAATAGGAAAAAGAAGAAGTCGGCCCCAAAATATATCAAATACAATAAAGGTGGTTATAACCACCTAGGAGAAGAAGTCGACCCTTCCAGTGAAAGGACACTCCCACATGTGCCAGTCTTGTATAAATAAGGAGGCTAACACCTCACTTAGACACACACTCACTTGTTCATTGAGAGACAAGTTTCGGAGCTACAGTTGGAGAAGCGAGAGAGAGAGAGAGGGACATCTTTGGGAGAGGACATTCTGTACTTGTTTGAGTTATCTCTTTGCATTGTATTGGCTATCTATAATAAGGAAGTTTTGTTGGGTTTTCTTCCCCTAGAGGGTTTCCCAAGATAAATGTTGTGTCTCTTATGATTGTGTATTTCTCAGTGATCTTGTCTTATGTTGTTGTTATCTATTGAAATGAAAAGAAATATAATAATGGCTTAAACATTAACAACCTTCTTTGTATTCAATCAAATTATCACCAAATTCGGTATCCCGAGTGACATTGTCACTGATCATGGTAGTCACTTTCAAAACAAAATGATGGAAGAGATAGCATCCAAGCTGGGGTTTAAGAATGGTCATTCTTCCCCTTACTACCCCAGGAAAATGGACAAGTAGAGGTCGTAAACAAGTCTCTCAAGACCATTTTGCAGAAAACTATTAGCAAGAGTAAGTTTGACTGGCACATTATGTTATATCCCACACTCTGGGCATACCGAACCTCAGTCAAGACTGCCATTGGATTTTCCCATTTCCAATTAGTGCACACTGTGGATTTGATATTGCCTGTTGAATGCGAGATCCCTTCTCTTAATTTTGCAGTCGCGCTCCTATCTGACACTTCTGATCTCGAGCGACGCCTTATACACCTAGAGAGTCTTGACGAACAACATCGAGATGCCTCTATGCCTATCGAGGAAAACAAAAGATGTGTCAAGGTCTAGTATGATAAGTCTGTCTATCCTTGGTTGTATGTTGAGGCTGACTTGGTCCTCTTATATGATCAAGCCAAAGAACCACTGGGGGTAGGCAAGTTTAAACCCATGTGGCACGGTCCCTATATCGTACGACATGTCTTAGAAAAATGAGCCTATGAGTTAGAATATTATGAAGGGAATATGTTGGCCAAGCCCAGGAATGGGCTCTACTTTAAAATATATTATGCTTGATCCCCAAGCTTGGGTGTAACTCTTTTTATACTAAAGTAATTTAGTGTATATATCTTTTCCCTTTCTTTTTGTCTTCATCTTGCTTATTAATTTTTCCCTTGGTTGGAAGATGTCAAGGGAGTTCCTAGTCTACTTAGGATTCACAGACGGATCCAATCATCATACATGAAACTTGGCTTCTGCCGCTTGGGTGGTTTACTCACCCGAGGGTCTACTGGTGTCTTCAGGTGGTGTATGCCTATGTCCATCCATGAATAATGTGGTCAAATATAGCATCATTATAGAATTTTTTCACGATGCTATCTCACATGGTATTCACTCTTTACAGGTTCGCCTCGATTTCCAGTTATTAGTATGTTAGTTGAACGACAGTTATCGCATGCATGATCCTAATTTACTCTGACGATTCCTATGGGTACGTCTTTTAGAACAATATTTTGATTTTATTTCTTATTATCACATACCTAGGAGTTCTAATTATGTATCCGATACTTATGCTAATTTCGTTTTAGATTGGCATTTGTCACATAACTAAAGAAAATAAAACCATCTCATCAATGTACACATTGTAATATAAGTAAAGCCAAAGATCCCTGTTTTATATATATTTCAAAAAATATGGTGTTTATAGTACAAAATTGGGGCTAACAACATCAATACACATATATAACCGATAATACAAGATCCACGACATCTATGCCTATGGTGTTGGATGTGTTTCATGATAGCAAATTACAACATTTGTGATATGTTGAAAGAGTCACACCTAATATCTGGGCACACCAACCACTTGTCACTGCGTGGCCTTCGACAGATCCTCTACTTGAACCATTAGAATCCTATGAGTTAAATGAGACAGATTTCCATGCACATTTTAAGGATTCTCTCTGCTTCTCCTCCCATTGCCTCATCTCCCCGGTGCCTCTGACGATGTCGGGGAAGCCCATTTGGTCGTCGTGGACCTACGTCTGCATCACAAAAGTGTCTATTTAGTACTTAAGCATCATCCAAAAATATTTTTGTTTTACTGTACAAAAATACAAAAAAATGAAATATTTAAAAACCTTTGACATACCTATGTCCCTGTAGGCGGTCCTTGGTGGCAGTGGCATGTCAAGGTCCCCTTTGAAGTCGATCCCTACATAGGGGTAGTCATCCAGAGCAATGACCTATCACCTCCACCAATAGAATAAATTATCATTGTAGGGTGTGGGCACCCTACCTCCCCCCTGTCATTTCATTACCTCAGTCCACCGTGCCATGGATGGATCGCGAGGTCCTCTTGGAATGATCTTGACTCTAGATCCCAAACCTGGAACCTACTCAAAGAAAAAGATACATAAGATAGAGGCAAACCCAAAGTTCCTCTTGTCACCTTATTTTCACTCTATGAACTGGCTCTTCATATTAGCCAGTAGTGAGGTAAACCAATCGTATATCGCGGGTCTCAAGCACTCTACATAATAGAACATGAGAAGCCTTGATGCCTAGTGCAATGAAGTTGATCCTGTCATCCTGGTAAAAATGAGGACAACAATCCTAAGGTTGAGATTGTTTATCGCTTGGATGGGGAGTTGACTCTCGACCTTCTCGGTCCCTGCTACACAGTGAGAATCTATGTACTCCTCTATCTTCATCGCGTTCCCAGATCCTTGGGGTTTGAGGTTCACCACCTCACCTTGACGTGATAACCCAGTCAAAAATTATATATCCTCGACTTCAATCCTCAATGGTTTCCCATCGAGGTTGAAGCTCTCACTGTCAAGATCCCAGTAATCCACGAGAAACTCAAGCAACCTCACCTAGGTCCTCATTCCTTTGAGTGCCCAAAATTTATACATGACACATATTTTCAAGGCCATTTGGGCCCCCATATCTCTTTCCATAGTAGCATCTACCTCCTCGTGTTCCCTTTCCCTCCATTCTAGCACCATCCTGCCAGATAAAAAACATTTTTTGAGTTAGCAACCATAGAAAACCTTGTTTACGTACTTATACGTGGGATATAGCATTCACATCCACGTATAGGGTTGAGTAAACACATCTTGTATTTTACACAGTCGTGTATAGCCTCACACATACGCGACCCGATGAATGGTAGCCCACGTACACCGAAATACTAAATTTGCACCCTAATTTACTCAAATTTTGACACCTAATTTAAAAATCTAATCCACTAGAAAGGAAGAGGAGGGGAATAGGAATTACCTGGTCCAGACGGTCTCTAATTTTGTCATCTAACGCTCCCGTAATCACCAGTTGAAGATCAGAGGTAATTTGGTCAAATTTTCACTATTTGGGTAAAAAGTCAAAATGACAGAGTAAATTTTAGTTTTGTTACTATTTGTAGCAATGTTTACCCACTTTCTATAGTTTCGAGTCATTTTTTCGCCTAATGGACTAATATAGCAGTGGATTGAGTTGGTTTTGTAGTTTTCACCTGAGATTCTTGCGGATTTCAACGTTATGTTGACCGTTTGTAACCATGGGCATGTATTTTCACTACCCAACATATAGGATAGGTATCCATTCCACCATGCACTTTTGCATTGTCCTATAACTTTCACTCATATGACTTAGGTACAGACCCATTTTTTGCGACACAGAACATTCCATCTTCTATAAGACGTCTCATTATCAAGTGGTAGAGACTTACCAAACATGGGTACCCTAGTTAGATCCTCTGCTTCATTTGGTGCCCATGCAAAGATTTTTTCCTTAGGATCGAGAGTCCCTTATAGCTAATACATGACTTTATGTTGAGCCTCATTTTTCACTCATAAACATGCTTCCCTATACCTAGAGGACTCCCAACCGAGTTTAATTTAAGCTCTTTTCCAACTGGTCTTCAAAAAGAGAAAAGATTATCGAGTGAACTTGTCTCTTTCACACACATAAATTGGATTTGAAAGGAAGTATATTTGGTACAAGTTTATCCCCTTTTCACACAAAGTACAATAAGATCATGAAAAACTAAATTTTTTGGCATTAAGTTGTGATTGCATCTCATGCCCTCTCTTGCAGTATTGAGCCTATAGTCGGTTGTCGCTTTGCGTTATAAACCGTTTGCCTTAGCAGTTTTTCATCCTCAACCAAGCAGAGTCTCGTTTATATCCTTCTCAATTTGACACCCTATACCCAAGAGGGAACATTCCCCCGAGTGTCCATCTCCCACATGCACCTCCTTGCATTGAGCATAGGTATGTTCCACTGCTGGAACTAGTTTTGCTTACTTGCGACACTCATTTCCTCCTGTGTATCATAGAATTCATTTGACTATGAGAAAACAAACAAACACAGGAAGGAAGGGAGTATTATCTTATACTGGCAGTAGTCGTGTCGCCTTTGAATAGAGCACAAAGTTACTGAGTCCATTTTTCATCAAAATTTTGGGTTTAGCATGGCCTTAGTAAGCTGATCTCTTTACAGAGAGTTTTCTCCACCGACTAGTTACTCTTCCAGTCCCTATGGAGAATTTCATTGATGCCTCTTGCATCTCATGGTTTCATCATTGAGTCTATTTTTATTGGATAAATCGGTGAATGCAAACATAAACTAATCTCCCTATATCCACCTGGATCTAGAACAAAACAAAACAAGACAGGACATGACACTTTCCCTAAGTTTCTACCATTGAATTTACTACCAAAGAAGCAATATATGACATACCTTTAGATATCACTTTCTTATATCTCTGTTGTCCCTACTTCGCTCCAGTGCTCTTGTGAGATCATATATGCAATGACACAAACCAACCAAAGTGAATGCAACAATTGTAGATTCAATGGAGACATAAACATGTGATCAAGGAGTCATGTAATAAAACACTAATGATTTTATCATAAAGAAACATGTCACCATATCATATTAAGTAAAATTTGAAGATACAACCAAATTGCCTTGATGTCACAAGTTCCCTTTTAGTGGTACTTTGTTCCAACACACACATACACTTTCTCCAAATTTGTATGAAGATGGTCCACAAAATCTTGATGGACAAATGGAGGCCTCAAGCATCAGTTGTAATAGGATCCTTCACACAGTCTTCAGCCTATTCTTTTAGTAGTTCTTTGCTCAATCTTGCTTGACCTTTTCCATGAGAAAACCATCATTATATAGGAGAAGGTGAAGTGGTTACAAGGATGAGGTTGATCCCACCAAATCAGAGAAGTTAGTAAGATCACAACCATACAGACGACACCTCACATTCTAGAAGATTATCCTTATATATACTTCGTGAAACTTCTTCCTTTCCTTAGCTTCAAACGCTGTCGCACCCTGCCTATATAGCAGCATGTGGAAATCCCATGAGCTAGGCATAGAGCAGCCTGCGAAAATCAAGGATTTCCACACTGTGTACCACTGTCTGCCTGAGGCGTCATTTTAAAAATATTCCTTGTAAGGAAAGAACTTAGTCATTTTTCTCATGTAAAATATTGTTTTGAGAGCCTGAACACATGCTTGAAGGATCATCATCAGAGTGACCAAAATAATGTGTAATAGAATGCCCCCCAAAGTATGAGGCTGGAAATCGTGATAGCTGAAATACTTTGTAAAATGCGTGTGTGTGTCGAGAACAAGGAGCGCACCAATTGGGAACCTGCAAACAATCAAGCATCTACATAAAATTATACCATTTCTGAGGTAGGCATTCCCATGATCAGACTACAAGTGATTCAATTCATGACCACCAATTATAAACCATGGATTCATGTTGTCAAGATTCTACATAGCCACCAGAAATACACTGTGGGTATTAGAAAGCTTAAGTTCAGACACAGCCATGAGACATACAAAGTGGATCTATATGTCAAATACAAATCATAAATACTTTATCACAACCTGGACCAAAATGATGAGATCCAGGGTCTTCAACCCCATCATCCATAAGTACGAATATAACCATTTGATTACAGGTGTTGAAGTCGAACAGGGTAGAAACCACTTGATTACCGGTCATTGATGAAAACCATTAAAAAGTGTGAGGGAAATCACCATTGATGTCAATGACTCCCAAGTTACCTTAGTACAATCCAATGAATGTGAATAAATGAGATGAAGTTGAACACTTGATGAAATCTTGCGATCAGGGATCAATGATGTGAATCCAGTGTCGAAAGTGAAGAAACTTGCCATTGAGGCATGCAGGCTCTAAGGTACTAAATGATTTATAAGTCTTGTTCCTAGATGATGAGTTGAAGTCAACATGAAAATACTTGTCACAGGAGGGTCTTGATGTATCCCTCATTAGTGACATGAAATAAGTAACAAATTTAGGGTGGATCAAAGTCTGAAAATGATTTGAAACTGACACAGGGAAGGCCAACATGGTAAGAATTAACACTTTCAGATGGCCAACTTGATGGAGGGATTTCTTGGACTTCTCTTGAACATATGAATGACACGACAATGGTCTTGGCAGCATTGACTCAAAAACGACCCAATATATGGACTTACAGAGGGCCAGATGAGAGACCAATGGATTTCCCAACCTGGATTCAAATGATGAAGGGGGGTGTCATGTTCAAGAGTGACTAGTACTACCACTAACATGGGTACTGAGACAGATTTCTTTCCCAAATTTTCCCCCACGATTTCTGGCGAGTACCTCTTTATTTTTACGCAATATTGAGGAGGATAACATATGCTTGTTGATGTAAGATCATCTTTCAGACGAGTCCCTTGGAGTATGTTTAAGGAACCCTAAGAAGGAGTGGTTCGGTCCCATGTGGGTCTTTCAATGTTTTTTTAATGAGTCCAAAGATAGAAAACTCGGGGGTTTTTCATATTTATAGAGTCTAAAAAACATATTAAAGAGAACTCTCTCAGTTCCTTTTTCGTAAAGTAATTCGACGAGACTGAAAAAGTGATAAACTATCGCCCATTGAATGTTTTCTTCAAACACTTTTACGAGCATGAAAAGAACAAGGTCACTCTACAATATTTTCATTTTTATGGAGTGTGAAAAGAGCTTAAAGGATACTCCATAGGTTTCTCTTTTCGTGTTCCCATAATGAGTACGAAAAAATGCCAAAAGTATACTTAGTTTTGTTCTCATCAATTTTCGACAATGAGAACGAAAAAAGACTAGGCTTGAGGTTTTTCTAAAAAACCCTAAAAAGTATTGATATATGTAACAAACAAAAAATTGAATCAAGAAAAGACATCCATACGACATTGTTCAGGGCCTTAGTATTCACATCTGCGAGAAACAATAGACTCACATGACCATTAGACAATCAGGTTATGATAAAATGCATTAAAATAATATAAAATATTATAAGAAAAAGCAAAAAATAAAACAAAAAGGGGGTAATACCTCTTATTTCTATTTCATTTGCATTTCATTCAAAACTTGTCTATAAACCCTGTTTTTACGTCATATTTCGACTGTTGATTGCGGGGAGCACAGACAATCATTCAATGAATGGTCTCCATCAACACGGTAAGCTCGTCATCCTCTTCTTTTTCAATGGATTGAAATTCATTTATTTTGGTTTAAAGGTAGTTTTTGGATGGGTGTTTGGGTCGGTAGGCTCGTGCTAGGGCCGCCGCAGGTGACTAGTATTGGGACCTGCAGAAATCAATGATTTTTGCAGGTTCCCTATGGCTCACCTACGGAAATCCTGCACTTTACTAAAAACTCGTTTACGACAGTCGAAAACCCAAAAAATTATGCATGCGTTTTCCCAAAACAGAATTTCAAAATCAACTATTGAAGATGCTAACTTCCTTTCCTCGTCTCCATGTAGGTATTTGATTTCCAAAATGTTAGAATGAAGAGAACGGGAACATGAGGATGATGACTTCATGGCCTTAAATGATCCAGACACTGTCAATGGCCTTCGTCAGTGTGGATTGTTAAAAAAATTTAAAATCCAAAGCATGAGAGCCCAACTGAGGTTACTAGAATACCTGGTCCACATGTGGGGCATAGACCAACAGATGTTTCATGTAGGTTTCCATGTTCTTTCTTTGGACATCAAAGACATTTACTTCTTGACGGGGTTATCCCATCGTGGAGCACATGTTATCCCGTCATGGATCATATGTGACCCTAACAGGGGGTTGAGGTGGTGGCCTACTGATGAGCGAATACATCTGTCGGTACTGTGAACTCAAGGCTGAGACACGCAAGGGTAAGGTATCCATCAGAGGTGTTTGGGATTTAACCCTCTGATCCATCCTTTTTAATATTACGTGCATGGTGGGAAGTGCATCTCCGCACATGGCCCTCCAAATTTATTTTCATTATGTCATGGAATGCACAAAACCTTGTGTGTTCAACTGGTGTGATGGTATTCTTCGCAGTATGAAGACACAGTTGACCAAAAGCAAGAACGGGGACCTTAAACAATTTGGGTATGGATCCATTTTGGTGTCTTTATTTCTAGAAAGAGTCCCTCATTTAAGCCTATAGGTAGAGTGGGGTATACCAGTGCCATGCGATCCACAAATGAAGCGATGGTGTGATCTCATGGCCCGACATGTAGTGGGCCCCATTATTAAATACAATGATGCATTCTTTGACTGGTTGAGGCCACATATATTGATGATATATTATTATGCATATGCCGGCCTGGAATTTTGCAATGATCCTGATTTGGTTTTACCTGAGGGTTCTCAGTGGGGGGACCTAGGTAAGAAAAACATTTTGTTTTTTATGGGTTTTTTTGTTTGTTTGAAAGATTTTAGAATATAATATGTTTTTATATATGCTCTCTATCCAATGAATAATAAAAAAAATTGACCATGCAGATGTAGGGCCACATAGACCTCCGAGAACTTCCCCCATTCAGAGGCGAGGGGAAGCAGCGATAGTAGTAAGATGGGATGCTGACGATTATGAAGTGGTCGAGCAGAATCTAGAGGGTTTGACAGCAGGCATCCTGGATATCTCGATCAACGAGATTCTGAGGCGTTATCAACGCCACACCGTAGGCATGTCTGGTTCACTCAGTCGATTACTTCGTAGTAGTATGCTATCGTGAGAAGCATCCATGATGCTATTTTGTAGAAGACGCGGGCTTCATATTTTGATATTTTGGTCTTTTGGACAGAAAACAATTTTTTGTAAAACATTTTATCATTATATATATACATGAGGCTTCTACCAGCTTACTTTGATTTATACACAACATGTGATGTGCGATTGGATTTATAAATGTCTCACATGTCTGTCTAACACATAATTATTTAATGCATCGTTTAACGTATTTAGACATCTAGGAATGTGTTGATACTCAATATAATCAAAATACCATTCCAAGAGGTGAATTCGCAAATATACCCGTAATAATGTAGGAATTTGGATAGCATAGACATTACTTAGTTGTAGTACTACTAGCTGTGAATCAAGCCGTACAACCAGGCGACAGATTCCAAGTGAAATAGCATCGGTCAACAATTCAATGACTGCGCTATATTCTGCGATGTTATTAGTTGCACGACCGAGGCAAACACCATGTAGACTGATTAACTCGTTCGTCGGTGCATAGATTGCCCAAGCAGAATACGCTAAGTTTTGAGTACTATGCTAGCGCCATCGGCGAAGCCAATGTGGGGTAGTGGAGACATCGACATCTGGAAACCAAGCACAATGCAAGGTAAGCCAGTAGGGGTAAAACCAAATAACGAAAAAAAAACAAGAGTAACACACAAAAGTATGATATAGTAGAAATACAAGCACTCATGCAAAGATAACCTAGGCATGCCACTTATTCAAGTAAAGCCCATTTATGGGTTCACTCAAAGGAATACCATCATAGTTTACTAACTCATAAGCTCCTTTCTCCAACACTCATTTAACGACATAAGGGTCACGCCACATAGCCTCAAATTTTTTGGCCCCTAGTAAATCATGATCTTGTTCACAGAGAAGAACTAGATCACCTGTGGAGAAAATACGTGGTTTAACATGCTTGTCATATTAGGCTTTGATGTGTTTCTTTTGGGTTTCAATTACCATGGTGGCATCATGAATGGTTTCATCTAATTGCATCAGATACAATAGACATTCTTCTTCGGTAGAGGTGTTGGGGAGAAGTTCAATGGATAGATTCAATGATGGTATCTCACATTCAATCAACAGAACAACTTCAATACCATACACTAGATGAAAATGTGTAAATCCCATGGTAGACTTCAAGGATGTCTGATGGCCCCACAATGTTGAAAACAACATCGTGTGCCAACTTGTCTTGTGAATTCCTATTATCCATCGAAGCATGGTGATAAGAACCTTGTTTATTGCTTAACCTTGTCCATTGGCCTGTGGATAGTAGGGGGTTGAGTTTTCATGTCGAAGACCCAACTTTTTGGTAAGCTCGGACATCATGAAATTTTAAAAATGACTATCGTGATCGGTGACGATAGCTTGTGGGATTATGAATCATGTGATGATATGATTGAATATGAATAGGGATACAGTTCTTCTGGTATTATCGAATGTAGGCATCACCTCATACCATTTTGTGAAATAATCCACGGCTATGATGATGTATCCATGTCCCCCGATCGAGTGAGGGTTACATGTCATGAAATCAATGCCCCATTTTGTTAAAGGTCCAATGGAAACTACATGGTGTAAAGGAGTGGGATGAGATCATATCTTGTTGTTGTATGTTTGACAAACATGGCATTTTTGGATGACAATAATATAGTCTTTTAATAAAGAAGGCCAAAAATACCCTGATCGTAAGATCTTTTGGGCAGTAGCATACCCAGAGATATGACCACCATATGCTCCAGAATGGCAGTCATTCAAAGCTTTCTCAGCCTCATCATAGGTGATACATCGTTGAAAAACGAAGTCAACCCGATGGCGGTAAAGAGTGTCATTGAGGATAATATACTGACAGGCTTGGTAACGTATATGATGATGGTCAGCGCTAGACAAATCAGGCTGGAAAGTCTGAGTCTAGAGATAAATAATGATATCCCCATACCAAAGGTCATCGGAACTGATCATAAAGAGGGATTCGTTAGGTAAAGAATCCTCTGCTACATTTTTTGTCTCAGTGCAGGGAAGGTCACATATCAGTTCGACAAACACCAAGGATTTCTTAGAATTAGCGCATTCGAACTCTAAGTCAAACTCCTGGAGAATCACTATCCATTTGGAGTATTTCCCCCTATCAATTGGCATGTAAGAATGTGTTGCATAGGGTTGCAATCGAAAATTATAGTGGTGATGCGTAATAGGATATAGTGACGGAAACGTTGGATAGCTTGAGTAGCTACCAAGGCCAATTTTTCAACATGTAAGTATTTGGATTTGGTAGTCATGAGACTCCGACTCAAATAATAGATGACATGTTCATTTTGTAAATCGTCTTCATGGACTAGAACATGGCAATGGTAGAGTCCGAAGCGGCGAGATAAAGGAAATAATCTCAACTATAATCGGGTGGGGAAAGTAGTGGGGTACGGGTTAAAGTCAGTTTCAAATATTCAAAAGATTTGTTGGTAGTGGTATCCCATACAAACTCGAAACATTTCTTCAGCAGTTGAGTAAATATGAGTGTTAACCCAACGTTGTTTGGGATGAAACGACGTAAAAAATTTTCCTTCTCTTGCAAACTTTGAAGCTGGCAAAGTGAGGAAGGAGGAGGAGGGAGATTGAGGATCACCTCGACCTTCAAAGCATATACCCTAATCCCCTTACGTGAAACAATAAATCCCAGAAGTCGGCCGAACTCCACACAGAAGACTCATTTGTGTGGGTTTAAGAATATACGATAGAACTGAAAACAAAGGAAAATGGCTCGGAGGTGTGCCGGATGGTCACTACGATGCATGGAATGCACCGGTAGGTCATCGAGATATGGTTGTACAATGTGCTTGATATCATGAAAAGCATCAGAAATGGCATGTTGAAAAGTCACACCAACATCCTTTAAACTGAAGGGTAGTTTCCAGTAGGAAAAGGTGCCCCAAGGAAAAATAAAAGCAGTTTTGTGTTGATTCGCGGGTAAGATGTTAATTTGATTATATCCAGAGAAACCATCCATCAAATAGAAGATTTCACTCATGGCGTAATCGTCGACGATCTATTTAACGAAGGGGGTGGGAAAGTTGTCCTTAGGATAAGCTTGGTTAATATCCCTATAATCAATGCATACATGGATCATACCTTTTTTCTTGTTAATCAGAACTATATTGGATACCCAATCAGTTAAATCCATGGGAGAAATAAAGCCAGCTTTAAGAATTTTTTCAACCTCAAGCTTAATAGCGGCTACTTTACAAGGGTGGGCTGGGCAGAGTCTTTGCCGGATGGGTTTAGCACCCGGGTATGTCTTAATTTCATGTACAAAAATATCAGGTTCAATACCGGGCATATCTTCATAGCTCCATGCGAAGATTCCATGAAACTACTGAAAAAGGGACTTATATGTGACAACCTCATTAGTGGAACATGAAGCTTCGATGTGAACATTTTCGACAACTCCAGGTTTAATGGATATGTTGAGGGGGATGGTGGGTGAAATGTTACTCAATTTCCCTTCATATAACACATCGTGTGTAGAATCAAGAATAGAAGAGACAAAAACAATGGTTGACAGAATTGAGATACGTTGGTAACTCTGTAAGGTGTGTTGTTCCAAGAAGAGGATGGAACGATGATGCCCATTATTCCATGGGGTGTCTTCCATGGACATAACCGACATGATCATATCATCTGTAGGAAAAATAACATGGAATGGATCATGAGATGAATCATCAAGAGAGGTAGTGGAAGGGTTTTCTGATTGAATGGATTGATAAGCAGATTCAACCGGACTTAAAGGCATCTAGTCACCATAGTGAAGATAATCACCAGGTGCAGGTACTATCCATGATTCAAAGGATGCAGGGGTTTCGTGAACAGAGGTGGAAATAATGTTGATCGAGGTGGAAATGATAGGATCGGGAACGTACCCATCAAATTCAAATCTTTTACTAGACCCACACCGACATTCGCATACCTAGGGGGTGTCTTTGAAATGAAGGGTACATTGCTAGTATGAGCATCAAAGTTAAAAAAGGCCAGTTGGTCTACTGTAACAACTTTTCCGTGGTGTGGAAAACATACTACACGAAAAAGAGTAGATACAACTACACGCATGGAATCAATCCAGCTATGACCAAGTAAAAGATTGTAATCAAGAGGTGCATCAAAGACCTCAACTTCAACATTGACCGATTTTCCTTCTAACATAATAGGCAATGATGGGAGTACACCGTAGGGTTTAAAGCTAGAGTCATTGAAGTATTTGAGCATGTTGTGTTATTCAGTTAAGGGAGGAGAGACAATGGATTTCAAACAAGTAATAGACATTACGCACATCGATGCACCCTCATCAATAATGGTTGTAAAAATGTTCTTTTCGATGAAAACAACTTGTATCTGAAACGCGAGTTGAGGGGGTAGCCTTGGAATGTGATCCTCCAGGTCAAAAATTATCAAATTCGTATCCATAGGGTCAATTCCACCAATATATTTTAACAGTTCCTTCCATTGAGTGGGACAACTTTGAAGGACTTTGAGAGCTGACATCGCGGAAGATGCTTGTGCCAGATCTTCTACAATACTATAGTTCTGAGCAACACATGCATGAGGTTTGAAGGAATAATTTTGAGCAACACCCTTTGGGGGAGGGAAAATAACTGTATCAAGACTCGGTCGTTTGAGATGAAGAGGACCATTGGGAGGTGAAGTTGAGGGAGGCTGTTGAACCAACTGAGGTGGTGTATCATCAACTTTCTCCTTTGAGGAAGAGTAATATTTGGCCCGAGTGGTAAGTGTAAAGTCATTCTTTTTTGAATCACCTATGCACATAAGTACATAATAAGTAGTGGAGGGAGAGGGTTGGTTGTGAATGACCAATTAGGCCTACTTTTGGGAAGGGAAAGGTTGGGACAAAACGACAGGTGTGGGAGGTTTCGTAGTCCCTTGAAGGAAATTAGTGACCTCGGCCCATCTTGGACAATATTTCGTGTAGTGATCATCACCATAGATAATGCAAGGGTATCGGGGTTTGTGCTTATCCTTATCATCAACAGGTTGCATTTTTTATTTCTCAGACTGTGGGTTATTTTTATCCTCCTTATTCTTACCCTTCCATTTTTTAGATTTATTTTTTCCAGCAGGGGTAGATTGAATGGAGTTCACCTTAGAGGTTTTGTCTATGGAAGGAGTAGGATACAGAGCATTTTGAACATTAGAAGTAGTAGACTTTGGATTGGTGGGAGAGGCTTGTGCAGATTGAGGTTGAGCATGGAAGGTTCCAATCACACCCTCAGTCGCATGAGAAGCAGTAGGGGTAGTTGAGGTAGTGGTGGCAGAAGGACGAGGTGCATCTGGGAGAAAATCATAAAGAGTATCTGTTTGTGAATAAACAAGGTCAAGGTATTGAGTACGACTGATCGCCTTTTCTTCCATGATAAATCCACCCATGGCAATGTCACGAGAGATTTTATTCATGAAGGATTTTGTGAACCATTATGCCAATAACTAATCAGGAAGATCGAGTTTGATCAAACGTTGTCTTCATATCCACTCATGAAAGTGATCGGATATATGAGTGGCCTTATTTTTCTTGAAGGAACTTAAAATATCGGTTCCCATTTCATAACGGATTGACAACTGGTAGTGTGTGAGGAAAGCCATGGCTAGGGTATTAAAGTCAGTGAAGAAGCATCGTGGTAATTCTATATACCACTTTGCAGCCGAACCCGTAAGAGTTCGTTGGAAGAGTCGTAACCGAATGGAATCGTCCATCAAAGAGTTGGATGAACACCAAAGGTGAAAAGTCATGACATGGTTGTTTGGATATTCTCTCGTCATACCATCAAATTTTGGAATGTTGGATGGTATATTGGACAGTATAATGGGCCAATGGGGAGAATGCAGGATGGGGTCATTCAAGATTCTAGATAAGTCAGTAAGATCCAAAGTGGCTAAGAAGGGTAATTGTCTATTCACATGAGGATACTGGTGACTTTGGGGAGGAAGTCCCATCGGTATACCAGTAGGATCGTAAGTAGTCTGCATGTGAGGTGAAGGTCCTAACAGATTCAGACGTGAATGTGGAGGCATGTATCCCATAGGGTTGTGCTGATTAGGGATGTTCCCCCGAAAAGGGACACTATATTGAACATTCGAACCCCAAATGGGATTGGAAGAACTGAGATATGACTAGCCCGAACTAGGGGGTATGAAAGAGATAACTTGAGGTTGTTTCCCCCCAGACAATTGTGGATTTCCCTGGATGAGAAGGTTCCAATACTGGGCTAATGATCCTAGAATGTTATTTCCATAAGGTGGGGTAGGACTTCCAAGCGGGGGTTGTCCTCCAAGCGGGGGTTGTGTTCAAATTTGGTTGTGACCTCAAAATTGAGTTTTCCCCCTAGTGTTATATTGTCCTCCAACGAGAATCTGAAAACCAAAAGTGAATGATGGAGTAGAACTTCCAATAGGATTGGAGCCATTAGGGCTGAATCCTCCCATAAAAGGTAGATAAGACCCTCCAGAGGGGACCTGGGAAGGTGTCAGAATGAAACCAGCAACAACATTATATCCAGGAGGGGTAAAAATTCCAGAAACTCTGAATGAAACTCGGGTAGGAATGGGGATGGAAGTATTTAAAGCATGGTACCCATGAGGAAGGGATGGGATAGGTCTAGATGAAAGTGGTGTACCGATGGGAGCTTGAGTAACCACCATATTCCTAATGGGAATAGTCGTAGCGTTTGGGACCATTGTAGAATGGGTCATCTGAAGAGGGATGGTCAAGCTAGGAACAACAGACTATGTGTCTGAACCCACACAAAGATAACAAGTCATTCTATTAAAGTGATCTAGAGGTATTGTATAAGTAGCAGACTTCTCGGGTAGTTCAGAGATGACAGGTATATCAAAACCTTCACCCGAGCTGTAACGGTCTCACACTGTAGCTGGGGTTCGAAATATGTCAATGGTCCATAAAGGATCTACACTTTATGGGCCAGTAATAGGTCCGATTGGTATTCCAGAAGTGTCAACAATAAGTTCTCTGGAGGAATTCAATGAGAGAATACATCTCTCGTATCCAGGAGGTATTCAGAAAGCGTCTAGAGAATCAGAAACAATTCGATAATTGTCTAGAGAATCAGTTCTTTCCACTTGACATGGTATATTGTTCTAGACCTCACTCTGTTGAGGAGATCCCTCTGGTGGGTTAGGAAGCAAGGGCTCGAAAACTTCTGGATCTTCCGGAGGTAGTCCTTGCATTCTACGTGAACAGAGTGGAGGGTCAATGTTGGCTGAGCACAACATTTTACAAAAAAAATCTATGGCCAATTATGAAAACAAACAACACTAATAAAATCTAGGAATCAAACCAAGAAAACAAAACCTTCTTATTTTGAAGTCACTAGTTGGTGATGAAATCCAATGTCGCAAAGTCAAGACAAGAAGGGGCTAGGACAAAGCAGGTGGAAAAGTTACGTTGACGACCTGCTTAACAGACTTACACCTTGGTGCAATCTCCCACACATAATCATGGGTATACCCTCCAAGGAGCCCAAGTGAGTCTGGCCAATGTCAATTCCAGGTACCGTGAAGACTTTCCCCTCCACAGTCACCTCATGTAATACCCTAAGAAGATAGGCAACTAAGGCTACCATGAACAACAATGATGCCTAGGGAAACAGTCGACAGTTCGATCCACATGCAAAGGTAGGGTATCTAGCCCAAAATCAACTTGAGAGGCTTCCACTCATCATTGTGGGTATAACTTCAAGAGACCCCCATAATACGTGCAATATCTACACTGATATCAACAAAGCAGGGTGAGTAACTCTGCCAATCTTAATGCGACCTCAAGTTTGACCCTTGTGTGAGAAGGGCTTCCCAGGACAAAATGTTGCAAATGGAATTAAACACTCCCTATCACAAGATACTGTTGTGTCTTTTTTGCTTTGTGCTTTGGCGAGTTTGTCTCACAACCTATTCCAAAGCTCTAGCCTAGCTAATGTTGGTGTAAAAGAGCCCTAGAAAATAAAAGTTACTAATTGATTTTTAGATTTCACAATGTTTTTTAAGAGTTTTTGTTACTCAAGAGGGAGACGGGAATGAAACCAATGTTGTGTAGGACCTTGACCCAATAATATGCAAATATAAATGAATGATGCAAATTTTCATTCAATGAACTCTATCTACAGTAGGGATAAGGTATTTATGGAATGATGTAAGCTACAATATATACTTTCTTTTTCTTAAATGGACATATATGCAAACAACCAAAAAACAATGCAGTTTCTCAATGTTCTCTTCTTTTGGATGCAATAAAGTTTTCTTATATATGATTACTTGAAAGAGTAAGTGAATTTAAATTCTTCCTTCCTAAAACCAAATCATGGGCATGACGAAGAAAGGACAAGTAATGTAAGAAAAATTATACACTCAACAAGCACCCAAATCAAACTTTCAATGGAGATAAAATTAAAAAATGGCAAGAAAGTGTTCCTTCAAATGTAAATGAAAAATGGCTTCCTAATCATCAAGCAATCCAAAACACGTAATCAATCCAAAATTTTGAATCCAATCAAAGACTTTTAATCGAACAAGCACTCAGATACAAGCTCAGAGATTATATCCTTGTCAATAAAAATCAAAGACAAAAAAAACAAAAAAAGATAAAAAAAAAAAGAGGTATTCGATCTCCGAAACCAATCAACAACAAGTTAAACTTCTAGAAAAAGTCAAGGGATGACATCAAAAGTTCCTCCCATCTGATCAAAGAAAAATTGGGATCAACTGAGGCTAAAACCCAACTCAAAAAATTTCACAGGCACCGCCGCAGCCTAATAGCACATTACAGTGCGGAAATCAAGAGTTTTTGCAGGCCAGAAATAGATAGGGTGTAGAAATTCTGCACTGAAGCAAACAACTAGGGCATGGAAATTGAAGGTTTCTACAGGCTGTGTATAGGGTATTGTGAGGAAGTGTCTGTAAATCAAGAAATTTTGAGAAGAGGGTAAAGGATCTAAGTGAACTTTCAAATCCAGAGAGTCTGAGTGGATCTCCCACAGACTCAGAGACTGTTTTCAAGTAAGAAGCATAGGTTAAAAGAAAATGGCCAACAAAATAACCCAATCAAACTATTTCCCCAGTGGAATCACCAATTTTGTTATTGGATAAATCGGTGAATGCAGACATAAACTAATCTCCCTAGATCCACCTGGATCTAGAAAAAAACAAGACAGGACATGACGCTTTCCCTAAGTTTCTACCATTGAATTTACTACCAAAGAAGCAATAGATGACATACCTTTAGATATCGCTTCCTTATATCTCTGTTGTCCCTGCTTCGCTCCGGTGCTCTTGTGAGATCAAACCTGCAATGACACAAACCAACCAAAGTGAATGCAACAATTGTAGATTTAATGGAGACCTAAACATGTGATTAAGGATTCATGTAATAAAACATTAATTATTTTATGGGAAAGAAATATGTCACCATATCATATTAAGTAAAAGTGGAAGATACAACCAAATTACCTTGATGTCGCAAGTTTCCTTTCGGTGGTCCTTTGTTCCAACACACACATACACTTGCTCTGAATTTGTATCACAAAAGCTTGATGGACAAATGGAGGCCTCAAGCATTAGTTGTAATAGGATCCTTCACACAGTCTTCAGCTTATTCTTTCAGAAGTTCTTTGCTCAATCTTGCTTGACCTTTTCCATGAGAAACCCATCATTATATAGGAGAAGCTGAAGTGGTTACAAGGATGAGGATGATCCCACCAAATCAGAGAAGTTAGTAAGATCACAACCATACGGAAGACACCTAACATTCTAGAAGATTATCCTTCTATATACTTCATGAAACTTCTTCCTTTCCTTAGCTTCAAATGTCGCCACACCCTGCCTATATAGCAACATGCATAAATCCCTCGAGCTAGGCATAGAGCAGCCTATGGAAATCAAGGATTTCCACCCTGTGTATCATTGTCTACTTGCGGTGTCATTTTAAAAATATGCCTTGTAAGGGAAGAACTTAGTCATTTTTCTCATGTAAAAGATTATTTTGAGAGCCTGAACACATGCCTATAGGGTCATCATCAGAGTTACCAAAATAATGTGTAACATCTATGTTGTTAGAGTCTTCCATATGTCTCATGATCTTGTTCAAAGGAAGTATATCAACCCGTGTCGACCATTTCTCAAAACTCTTGACTTTTCATGTCGGCCATACCCTTAGTTTGTCTCAGAATCACATGATGTTGTATTCCTATTACGCACCTTGGTCCTACTTTCATCATTGATAGGTAACCTTTAACCTAGCAGTTGACATTTCATCATTCGTCATTGACTGGGTGGTTTCCCTTGTGTTCGACGGAAAGACATCTATTCACACATTGGGATTCGTGCAGTGTCTTGGATGCCATTATCCTTATTGGTGGTTTCCTCGCCTTTGTTAGCAGTTTTCCTCATTGGCTTCTATTCAGAGGGTCTTTTTCTTGTACCGCTTGCACTTGGCACACGCGAAAGACACACAAGTTCGTTGGTTTGTGAACATGTTCTTCATCCGATTTCATCCAAATCATGAAGCTCCTTCTTTGTAACTCATGTTGAATGATGAGATATTCCTTAATGCTCTCCTTTCAGTGGGTCTCCTTCCATCAACTTCAGCTCATCTATTCTGGAAATGAGACCTAGAGTCCTATGAGTACCTTGAGACTTGCAGTCATTAGTGGCAGGTTCTCTCACCATCGACAGTTGGGAATACATCAATGTCTCATGATCGATGGATTCTTCAAGTGTTTGACCCTGACTCATTTATTCACACTTGTAATAATGTACTCGGTGCCTTGATACCTACTTTCATCATCAATAGGCTATCCCACATTTTTTAACGGTATACCTCAATGACCGGTAATCAAATGATGTCTCATTTTGTTTGACCTCAACTCCTTTATTCACATGATGTAGACTTGCACCATAGATGATTTTAGGGGATAAATTTCACAAATGGGCTAATGTTCCATATTTTTTCCCCAAAAAAGATTCGCTAATTTTCATTTTTTTCTAAAAACGATTCGCCCAAATTCCATAGAATAAAATTATTTTACCTTAAAAATCGCCAAAATTTTATAGAAGCTATACAAAATCCTTAGAAATTTGAATACTTTTACAAAACTATCGTCAAACATTTTATATTTTTCATATCGAGGACTAGTAATATTAGCCCATGTTTCTACATTTTAATATAAATTTCCATCCTTAAAATCATCCCTGACTTGCACCTTTGGCAGATTGTGCAGAAGACTTGAAGACATTAGTATGTGGCCACAACTTTCCTGAGTTGTTGATTCCTTTTCATTGGAATAGTACCTATATGAATTCATTGATCATGGGAGATCATATTGTACTCCATCGTATACAGATATCTTCAGATTTATTTTGAGACTAGTTCTACTGGGCCTTGTTTGTGACTATGACAGTCTATGGCATGTAACTGCATTTGTATTTGCCTATTCATGGCCACAGACAGTTGTTTGGTATATTTTCACATGGATCTACAGTGTAATTCAAATTGGTAGCCATGTATGCAAAGTCAATACAGAATGTAATGATCAACTAGTTCTTCCAGTTGGTTCCCCATCACTCCACTTCTAGGTTTTATAATGTATTTCAGCCATCGCAGATACTCCTTTGACCTCACACATTAGGGGGCATCTGTTATAGAAATATTTTCCTCACCCTATGAAATCTTGCACAGAGGGCCTTTTTCCATTTCCCTATGTATACTTTTCATCCCTTTTTGCAAATCCCAGAGCTTAAAAATACATTTTTTCCACATGTATGGACCTTGCCTACTATATAGCATGCATATACGTATGTTGCACCACTATTGCCCGTGTACATCAGGATTTGTGCCCAAAAATGAAAAATGGTGTTGGTTTTCCATGTCAAGACATGAGATCAATGATCCTTGTCCTTCCATATATTGGAAACGTTCTGACTCTACCCTTCAGTTCCATTTGAAGGCTATAAATGGGCCAATTATTCACTTCATATTGAGTCTGCATCCCTTTGTCCTTTAATTCTGAACATAGTGTTCAGCCCCCAAGCTCTTCCCTTATTGATTAAGAACTTCATTGTCTCTCTTTTATGAGCTTGCCTTTGGTGGAGGATTGAAGTGGTGGAGGCCCAGATGGAAGGAACTTAGTTTCTCGGTTCCGAACCGTGCCGACATGGAAGTATGCAACTTTTTCACTTCTGCTGCTCATATATTAATAGAAATACTCTTTTCCCATCCAATTGATATCTTGAAAATATTTGAATTATTATTCCATGGGAGTATTTGTTATGTGTATTAATGGATTATGCTATTGAATGTGCTAACATCATATATTATCACCATATGCTTGCTATGCTTGGTTGTCGAGGACTAGTTGTAGGTATATTTCTTTGGGTCAAGTGCTCAATGGTGAACTTGATCAAACGTCTAGAGGAGGTATGAATTTTATCTTGTCTTGCTAGCATATTTGTTTATATAGCATACTTGAGAATAGAGTTGATTTTTGCATTTATTTCCGTCTGTTGTGGTTTACCCTATCCATAGAGAGATTTTCCTTGTAACATGGGTCTATTCTAGATCCTCCATGCCAGAGTAATTTTGAGCATCCCTCGCATTTAGGTTATGGGAAGACTTCTTAAAAGCACCTTTATGGCTGCGAATCATTGTTTCTCCCACTATATTCTCAATTCGAAGAGGAGTCAATGGGTTGGAGGCCTCTTTTCCCTTCTCAACATATTTTGGCATACCGTTTTCACGAGTCCTGGTTGATAAATGAGCATCAACATTCATGATGTAAATGTTTGCGGATGGGTTGTTAGAATTAGGAGCGGGGGGTCCTTGACTGCCCCTGGGTGTTCTCATGGATGCAGAAGCCTAAGCCATATTTTACCCTTGTGGAAAATAGTTTTTTAACACAACAGGTTGGTGCTATGCTATTAGCTTTTAGGCTTCCACAAGCTGAGGGCATAGGTGGGTTAAGTGGTGGTCAATGTAAATATTACAAGGAAAATTCACCTTCCTCTTCTCAATTTTTCCCTCTCTATCATTGTTAGCAACCTTTTATCCCTTTTACCCTTCTTGTTTTTGTTAGGTATTTGTTATATTCTTTGCATGTGTGTGTGTGGGTGCGTCAGATTCAACAACTGCATCTGACGATCCCTCTAGTAGTGATTTTTGTGTCGTGTGCACCAGGTGCTTCCTAGGGGGGTCCTAGGGGGGGCTAGGTATGCCCCCCCTGGTTACGATCAACATTCAGGGCAATGCCCCGAATTTTTTTTTGGGGGGTGGTATTTGCTATTTTTAGCGGTTTTCTAAATTAATACCAGATTAATGGATTAGGTTTTTGGTATCTAAGGAATACCTAAAAACATTGTATATATATTGTATGGTGAATGGTGAAATTAAGACAATGAAGAGTCGAAAGGTTTTCTCCCAGATAAGGGTTTTCGGTATAAATCTCTATGTACTATGTGTATGAGCCATTGATTAATTTTTGTTTTTCTTAAGAATCTATATGCATTGCTTTACTTCACAGGTTTAAAACTTACATGTGGTATCATATCTCATTTTTGGCTTCAGAGGGATGCCTTTTTTGTTGAGGGTTTGGATCTGTCTTGATAGATCAAGTTTATCTTGGGTATATGATAAACCTAGGTTTAGTGGGAGCTTTGCAGTGGTGATTCAAGTGTATAAAGAGGAATGGAAAACTCTTCTAGAATTGAGATAGAGAAGTTCAATGGTAAAAAATTTGAGCTATGGAATCTCAAGATGGAGGACCTTCTTGTAGACAAAGAACGATGGATCGATGTGGATCCTGGTACAAAACCTAACCATACGCAACCTACTAGCACACAGTTGGTTGGTAAACAACCTACTAGTACACAAACTACTAGTACACCACCTATTGGTATGTTTGTTGGCACAGGGGCAGACCCAGGGTTCACTCCAAGAGCGCACCAACAAGCCCTAGCTACGGGCCCTTTCGACAAAACCTGTGAAGCAGATGTAGTCTCACCTGAAGAAGCTAAGAGGGGGGTTGTAGGACAAAGATGTCTACAACCAGGGGAATATCAAATGGAACTAATACAACAATAATGCAACACTCATATATCTCTCATCATATAGATCTACTCTACGCAGCTATAAATCTGGTCTAACACAATAATGCAAATCACAATATAACAATGATAGATATCCATGCATCAATCACACATATGACACAAAATATATGTGGTTCACCCTCCCTCTAGGGCTACGCCCACAAAACTATACTTATGATATATTAAAATAAAGCTTACAGTTCTGATCCATGTTCTTAGTTAGCAGATCTTCTCCCTTCTTCTCTCTATCTCCCACCTTCCTGTGCACCCAACTGCAGGACTTGATCTTCACAGCCAGCTGAATATCTTACAATACCCGAAGGCTCTCACTCTCAGCACTCCTCTCTCTCACAGTACAATAATCTCTCAACCAACAAAAATTAGTATCAATACCCAACACTAGTACCAACCCGACCTCTATTTATAGATTATAGTCCCTCACCAACAACCTTAGGTCAAAACCTAGGTGTCAAAACCCTAATTACCCAAAACCCTAGGTCAACTTGACCCTCCTTTTCAGGGCTTCGCCAGCGTGTCTTTCCTTCCTTCTCACACGGTTCTCCAAAGCATCCAATGGTGGATTTCTCTGCTTATTGAGTTGTCCTCACTCCATATTCCTTGTTGATCTTTCATCCCCGATCTCCTCATCCAATGACTTGCTTTTCCATACTTCGCTCCAGATTTTCTACTCTTTTGCTTACTTCGACCCAGTGACAGTCACTGTGTCTCTCGCGCAGTTCATGTTTGACCTTTTCTTCCTCGATCTTCACTTCCTTCCATAACCAAGAGCCAACAGGCCCCCAACACTCACTTGTGACTCATCCCGAGGCACTTCAAATATGATCCTTCCATTTCACTTCGACTTTGGACTGCGCAGTGCAGACTTTGATTTCTGCTTTATGCCTCTTTCCCTTCCTTGTGTAGACTGTCTTTTCTATGTCTGATACCCAGTTTCAACTGCACCTGGTACCTAGACCCTTTTCTCCTTACTTTTACTTAGAGCTGCGAGGCAGCTGGTTGTCATAATACAACTTCAACTGACTACCATTCACTAATCCTTCTTTCCATTCTCCCTTCAACATATTCATCTTCCTTAGATCTACATAGATCTTGATCTCGCCGGTCTTCTTGTCTTGCACCACCATAGGGATGATCTACTCTGACTCTTCAACAGGTTCAATAATCCCTGCTTCTAACATTCTGTTGAGCTCAATCTTCACTTTTTCCTTATATTTTGGGTTCAATCTGTAGGGTCTTTGCTTGACTGGCTTCGCATATGGTTTCAAAGGCATTCTCATTTCTCCCATAGGTCCTTTGATACCCTTCATATCAGTGAACTTGGTCGGAAACAAGTCCTGATACTTGTGCAATAATTCTGTAATTTTGTCAATGGTAGCAGCACCCCAGTAATCTTCGATATTGGCAAGCTTAGGTGTCTCCTCTATCCCGATATTGACTTTCTTTAACTTGATCGGTTGTCTAATGAATGGAAGCTCGACTCCTGGTCCTTCCACATCCCTATGGCCTTCTATCTTAGCAATGTTTACCTTCCTCGGATCATCATATGCGTCGACATTAATGTTGTAACATCCTTGTAATTTCTAGAATGACGTAGCCCATTCGTCCTCTTCTTGTTCCAAGGGGAGTCTAGATGCCTCCTTAAATACTTTCTGCTTCACAATCTGTAGTGCTTGATCTATTGAAGGAAATTCACTTTCAAACAAAAAGGTGGTTACAAAATTCTGAAGCATACCTTCCCAATCTGCAGTGATGAGGCACAACTCCGCTTGAAGGTACCAGTTAATAGGGGTCGTTTCCAGCGTGTTAATGAATTTGTGTACCCATTGTTCTCAAGGAATGTCACTCCAAGATTCTTCGCAGCTTTTCACATGGTCCTTTGGGCAGCTTCAACCTGTGTACCTCACTTCACAACTTCCTACTTGTGATGAGAACTGTGCTATCATTAAGGTTCAACATTGTGTCCAGTCTGTAATATTTCTTTTGTGCGTCCCCCACCATCTTGCTAGTGTATCTTTCAGGGCCTCATCCATAGCCAATAGCCTTTGTTTTGATGGTACACTTGTTTCAAAATATGAGAGGAAGGCTTCTAGAGGGTTCAAACCATCAAAGGTAGGAAAGTTACTTATTGTTGTACCAATCCAGCGAACTTCTCTGGTCAGTCGAGCACATCTCCTTGTGGATACTTCATACATCTGGTTCTGCTAGTTCTCCAACACTTCTTTTGAATTTGATGAACATGCACTGTCACTTCACCAACTTAGATTTCCATCGACAGTAGGGTTGATATAATCTTGTTATCTGACTGTTAATTTATATATGTTTTCCAACTCATATACGTGGTCTTCTTCTCTGATGGGATCTGTATGTCGTGGACCCTCATATGGATCTAAGGGTGCAATGACCCTAAGGCCAACTCTTTCAAATGTCATGCATCTTTTATTTAAATCAACAATAGTAGAATTGTCGAAGGCCCAATCAATTCCTAGCAGTGCAGTGTAAGGGCAACTATCATCAACAATTTCAATTACCTCAAAATCTGCAAAGGTCCTAACTCCGTCGATGTCCACAGGGACATGCTCCAATCATCCAAATGGGTTGATAGCTTGTTGATTAGCCATTCTAAGCCTAATAGGGGAATATATCAACTTCATTTTTCCCATTAATGCCCAAGTTTGCTTTGTCATGACATTGACCTCCGACCCTAAGTCGAGGACCACATAGTCTATATCATACTCTCCTATTTTAGAATTCAAATGTAATTCTTTGTTTTTTCTTCTCTTCTTACCAATCTAGTGTACTGCCCTGTTCAGTAAGGGGTCTATATTTCCTAGCTCATATTTCCTGATTATTTTTTGTAACTCTTGCACAACATTCTCATCCCGAATTAACTTAAGACAAGTGTACAAAAATTCGATGAGTTTACTTACCTCATTTCTTTCTTTCGGTGAAGCTGATTTCTCAAATGCCTAAGGCATTCCATACTCTTTTATTTCTGGTTGCGTTTTAGATGAGGATCCTTGGTCCCCTTTGAAATATTGTCTTTCTTCCTCAAAGATTTGAATTTCTTTCCTGGCATCAAAAGCCCGAGTCTTCTCCACAACTTTCCTGATACCTGACTCTTCTGTGATATTTCTTTGGGATGTTCTATCTTCTCCTGTAGCAGCGCCTCCTCAAGTAATAACAATGAATCTAGGGTATGTTCCATGCGGTTTGGCATATATCAGTTTCACTTGTGGGTTTCACTGGGGTCCTCGTCTTTCTTGAAGCTTAGCCAAAAACACAGGGAATTCTTCTATGATATGCTCAAAAGAGTTACAATAACTGCAGGTTGTGCAAGGATTCTCACAATCCCTTGCCAAGTGTCTTGGCTGGGCACAGTTATAACAGATTATTTTTCCTCGGCCTCAGCCCATACCTCCTCCTCCTCCTCATTCTCAGTATCCATCGTGAGGATTGAAGTTTCCTCTCCCTGGAGAGTTGTACTACAGAGTGTTTCCTTTTTGTTGTACTTCGCCTTGAATCTTGTATATGTCCCTCGACCTCTCATGCATGATATTGTAAGCTCTACAATCTCGATCATCATGCCCCACTAATTTACAGAATGTGCAATACAAGTTTGTGGGTGTATGAACATACTTCTGCATGTAATATCACTCACTTGGGTGATGCTTGTTTCTACATACATCGCACCAGGGCATGTTAACTTGCTTCAAGGGGCTCGACACTCCTGAGGCCAAATACTCATGAAATAAGGGACAGTTTTCCTTATCATGACCTTTGGATCTGCATATTACACACCATATATATTCTCTTTTGTCCTTCCCCTTGTCCTTCTTCATATCCTCAACCTGCAGAGATAAACTAGTCAGTTGGCTCAAGATATGGCTCATGCCTAAGCTAGATTCTCCCATAGGTGTTGATTCAAGTTTCATAGAGATCTCCAAATCTTCTTCCTGTGATGCAATCTTCTGCTGCATCAAAGGGACTTTGATGTGTGGTAACAACTCTGCAATGAACCATTCTTTTTTCTGTTCATCGGGGATCTGAAAATTTGATCAGCCTATTAGGGTCTTGAATCTCTTCTCGAACTCCCAAATAGGTTATGCTACCTTTCGTTTGATCTATTTTAGCTATGTAATACATTGTGACTCCAAGTTAGGTTTCTTAAACTCTGCAATCAACACATTCTTGATCTCATTTAGTGGCTTAGGCTACGCTAGTCCTTGGACAAGTTTCATGTACTAGCTCAACGCATGGTCCCTTAGTGTAGTGATGAACTGGGTTCTCTTGATGGATTCATCGGTAATACTTTTAATATTCCACATGACCTCACACATGAACCAGTGTTGATCGGGATCCTCAGATCCATCTCCCCTAAAGATAGGGAGCCTCATCTCATCTGCCATAGAGTTCCCTAGGCTTCGTGTTTGAGTATAGGTTGAGTTTCTAATAACAACACTCTGAAGAATCTGGTGGTTCTGGCTATTCTAACTTCTTGGTGCTATTGAAACAATAGGAGGGTTAATGTTACTTACTTCAGTAATATGCATAGTTCCTAAGGTTTCTGGTTCACTTTGACGAAGTTCTTCAACTTCCCTTTCTTCTGTTCTGGTGGGTTATGAATGTTCTTCATCGGTTAGATCTACCTCTTCTCCATTGTAGAAACCCTCTTCTCTGTATTTTTTCTTAAACAGGTTCTCAAGGTGAACCCCTCTGAATACTCTTCCACTGTGGGTATGTCCAGCTTCTGTGTCACTGTCACTGTCTGAATTTCTAAACATTATCCTTTTCAGGTCTAGCCAATCTACTATATCTTCAAGACATTCTTTTCATGCAACAACATATTGATTCTTAGCTTCAGAAAGTGCAAAATTTTTCCTCTGGGTCCTTTGAAAAATGATCTCTTGGCCTATCTATATGATTCTACCCTATCAATGGAAAATTCGGTGATATACCCTCCAATGGTACTATCAAACCAATGATCTACTGCTTTGGATACAACGTTGTCAACTCTCTTGACCTTCTGGATCAGTGTTGGTGTCCAAACCACAGGAGGTCTAGATCTGATCTTGAACTGGGTATCGGTTAACCTAGCCAACCACTCAAACAACTCCTGGTGGATTCCTCCAAAGAAGATCTCATGAATTTCGGTGAAGATGTATCTTTGTAGCCAATCTTTAGTACTCAATTTAGGGTTCTTATTCTGGGCTTCAATGAAGTCTCTCTCTTGATCCTCTATCCACTTTTGAATCTCTGTATTCGATGGGAACCACCTTGAAATTCCCTTAAAATGATTTTGGTCTCAGCAACAGAACCATTTGTTGGCACAGGGGCAGACCCAGGTTCACTCCAAGAGCGCACTGACAAGCCCTAGCTACTGGCCCTTTTGGCAACACCTGAGAAGCAGATGTAGTCTCACCTGAAGCAGCTAAGAGGGAGGTTGTAGGACAGAGATGTCTACAACCAGAGGAATATCAAGTGGAACTAATACAACAATAATGAAACACTCATATATCTCTCATCAACTAGATCTACTCTGCGCAGCTATAAATATGGTCTAACACAATAATGCAAATCATAGTATAACAATGACAAAGATCCAGGCATCAATCACACATACGACACAAAATATATGTGGTTCACCCTCTCTCTAGGGCTACGTCCACATAACTATGCTTATGATATATTAAGATAAAGATTACAATTCTGATCTGCGTTCTTAGTCAATAGATCTTCTCCCTTCTTCTCTCTATCTCCCACCTTCCTGTGCACCTAGCTGCAGGAATTGATCTTCGCACCCAGCTAAAGATCTTACAATACCCAAAGGCTCTCACTCTAAACACTCCTCTCTCTCACAGTACAATAATCTCTCAACCAACAACAATTAGTATCAATACCCAACACTAGTACCGACCCAACCTAGGTCCTCTCGACCTCTATTTATACATTATAGTCCCTCACCGACAGCCTTAGGTCGAAACCTAGGTGTCAAAACTCTAATTACCCAAAACCTTAGGTGTCTAAAACCCTGGGTCAACTTGACCCACCTTTTCATGGCTTTGCCAGCCTATTTTTCCTTCCTTCTCGCGCAGTGCTCCAAAGCATCCAATGTTGGCTTTCTCTGCTTGCTGAGTTGTCCCCATTCCATCTTCCTTGTTGATCTGTCATCCCCGACCTCCTCATCCAATGGATTGATTTTCTGTACTTCACTCTGGCTTTTCTTCTCTTTTTCTTACTTCGACCCAGTGACAATCACTGTGTCTCCTGCGCAGTTCGTGTTTGACCTTTTCTTCCTCGATCTTCACTTCCTTCCATAACCAATGGCCAACAATGTCAAAGGAATATTGGGAGAAGTTGGACATCAGATCAAGGAGTAGTATTCGACTCTGCCTGGTAGATTCAATGTTGTTGAATGTCTCAGGAGAATCTATAGCCAAGGAACTATGGGACAAGTTATGGAATTTGTATCAATCAAAGTCCCTCGTAAAAAAGTTGTTTCTTTGAAATAAGATGTATCATCTTAGGATGGAAGATGGATATTCTATGACAAAACATCTAAATGCCTTTAATACTCTAGTAAGTCAAATTGTCTCTGTTAATATTACGATTACATAAGAAGATAAGTGTATTACTTTGTTATGTTCTTTTCCAGACTCTTGGGATAATCTGGTTGTAGCAATTGGTAGTACCACTCAATCTACATTGAAGTATGAGGATGTAGTTGCATCCTTGTTATCTAAAGAGATGAGGCAGAAAAGCATGGATGGTTATCGAACAGATGCTTTATTTGTAAGAGGTTGTACCCAAGACAGGAATCTTGGTAAGTCTTTGGGGGGGAGACCTAAATCTACAGGTAGATCTAAGTCTCCAGGAAAATCTTTGAGGAAATGTTGGAAGTGTGGAGGGCATTATAAGAAAGATTGCAAGTCTAATAAGGTTGATAAACCAAAGGGATCTGATAGTACCTCTTCCACAGAGGCAAAAACCTCCACTAAAGAAGGAGGTGATGTTTACTTGTTATCTACAGGTAAACATGTAGACTGTGATGTATGGTTGATCGACTTTGGTACGTCATACCATATGACTCCTCACAGGGAGTGGTTCTTTGAATATGAAAAATATGATGATGGTGATGTATTCCTAGGAGATGACTCAACAACCAAAATCATGGGACATGGAAGGGTTAAGTTGCTACTAAAATATGGAAGTATTAGAACTCTCCATGGGGTTCTCCACATTCAAAAAATATCCAGGAGCCTAATATATGTAAGCAAGTTGGATGATGTAGAAGTGGATATTGTATTTGGAAAGGGAACTTGTAAGATGGTATGAGGAGCAATGGTGTTAATGAGGGGAGTTCAGTGTGGAACTCTATACAAGTTGTTGGGAAGCACTTATACTAATGGGTGTAACAATTTTGTTTTCCATGAGAAGACAAATAAAGAAGACAAGACCAATACTGTCCCTGGAAAGAAAACCATGTTGTGGCATCAAAGACTGGGGAATATTGGAGAAAGAGGCCTTCAAACACTACACCGTAAAGGTATGGTTGAAGGTATGTCTAAGTGCACTCTGGATTTTGATTTATGTGAGCATTGCATATATGGTAAACATAATAGAGTAAGATTCCCATCTAGTGCTATAAGAGAAAAGGGGATCTTAGAGTTGATACACAGTGATGTGTTTCAACTTGTGTCTGTTTCATCACTAGGTAATTCTGTGTATTATGTTTCATTCATAGATGATTTCTCAAGGAACACACGGATTTATTTTCTTAGAAAGAAATCTGAGTTATTTGATAAATTTAAAGATTTTAAGGCTCTGGTAGAAAATCAGACAGAGAAGAAAATAAAGGTATTGAGAATAGATAATCATGGAAAATTCTGCGGAAATGAATTCAAAGAATTCTGTAAGAAGTGTGGTATAGAAAGGAAGAAGAATACTCCATACACTCCTCAACAGAATGGAGTTGAAGAAAGGATGAACAAGACACTGATGGAAAAATTAAGGAGCATGCTCAGCGGTGCTGAGTTAGGATAGGAATTCTAGGTAGAGGTAATGGGTACAACATGTTACCTGGTCAATTGATCGCCCTCATCGGCGTTGGATGATAAAACTCCACACGAGGTATGGACTGGCAAGAAACCCTCTCTTGGAAATCTTAGAGTGTTTGGTTGTGATGCTTATGTACATGTTCCAAAGCAAAACAGGTGTAAGCTGGATAATACATATGAAAAGTGTATCTTTATTGGTTATAAAGATGGTGTGAAAGGTTATAAGCTTTGGAACCCAGAAACTAAGAAGATTGTTTACAGTTGGGATGTTGTTTTTAGAGAGGTAAAAGATGTTTCCAAATAGAAATTTATACCAAGTAAAGAAGAAGACCGTGAGAAAATAGAGCTTGAGTTGGATGATCAAAAATCTGAATCATCTGAAGAAGATGAAGCAGAAGAAGAAGAACCTCATACCCCAGTATTGAGGAGATCAGTGAGAGAAAGAAGGAAAGCAGAAAGGTATAGTCCACCTGATTTCCATTCCATTTTTTCTTTATCTATTACCGATGATGATCCCAGAACTATCAGGGAAGCAATGAATTCAGAGGATAGTAAACTATGGAAGAAGTCCATGGTTGAAGAAATGGATGCCTTGGATAAGAATGAGGCATGGGATATAGTTGAGTTGCCAGCTGGAAGAAATATTTTTGGTAGCAAATGGTTGTTTAAGAAGAAGTTTAATGTAGAAGTTAAAGTGGAGAAACACAAAGCTCAGTTAGTAGCAAAAGGTTATTCCCAGGTAGAGGGAAATGACTTTGGTGAGATTTTTTATCCTATTTCCAAGTTAACATCTATTAGATTTATTTTATCTATTGTTGCTTGGCGTAGCACCCCTACCTCAGCAGGTTCTGCTTGACCTCCTAGTCTAAGGATTGTTCTTAATCTCCCCTTGATTCGAAATGGCTCTTTGATTCCTAGCTGGAATCTTCACACTTGTAACCACAGGTCCTTCTTAGGAGCTACACCTATGCAAAAAAGCACTAGGCGTGAACTCTTACCCACATGACTAGTCAATGTGATCACAACCTTTTCCCAAAAAGGTATTTCATGAATCACGATTTCGGGGGTATTCACGTGATACAAACCCAACACTCCACATACATGAAACCCTAAAACCCAATGTGGGACATCTCCCTAGGAATAGATCTGACAGTCTTGTGCCTTCTCCTTGATCAACAGCCACGATCACGTCGTGACTTCACATTTTGCGATATCAGGACTATTTTTGTAACACTAGCCAACTACTCCAACTCCCAACTCTCGAAATGCCGAGATTTGAAATCAAGAGATCAACGACTCTCGTTGATCTAGATCCAACGAATACTATTCCTCCCGGGCTTGTGAGCGCTGGAAGGTTATCAGCCTTATCCTTCCCGCTGACCTACTAGATCCAACGGTTCATGGAATTTTAGTATTCCTCCCTCCGATAAATTCCACCATCCGTTCATATTTTCAATGGCTCCAAGTCAAAGGACTTGACGTCAATTCTTATGGGGTCAACCTCTGTGAGGTGACTTCAACCTTCTTCTTTTCTTCGAATCCCTCAAAATCTGTATCCCTTCTGAGCTTGGATTCTACTTGCAAACTCAATAATTCCAAGGGTTCTTTGTGTGCACTCCTTGTGGCACTCACGATAACCTCTAGTTATCCGACGTATTCCTCTTCTGTGCACTCCTTGCAACAGAAATCATTCAACCCTTCACTCAGGTTGGAAAAGTATAAGACTTCAACCTACCTACTCACTTCCTTGCACAACTTTGTGCTATACTCGCACTTCTACTGGTATGAGAACAATGATATCTCTCCTAATCTTTTCGGAGGTAAAACTCAGAACCTGTCAACGCACTCTTTGTGGAATTTCACTGCACTCCTTGTAGGTATTCTCTGGACGAGAAACAATTGAAACTCATTCTCTCCCTTTCAAAGACTTCATACATTCAATCATGAAATCATACATACACACAACATTGAAACAAAATGCATAACAAAGACTAGAGTTAACTGTAAACATACCATTCAATAGATGTAAATAGAATTCATCAAAACACCATGAAATTTGGATCAAATCTTCCTTATATTAATCCAAGTGCATCTGTACATGGGTTCTATATCATCAGATATCTACTTATACACTCTTTTTCCATCTTTGTTCTTCTATTATCTTGCTCTACATCTCTCTAATTCTTAAAATGAGAATAATAATACATTACAATACATACGAGGGATCTTTCTAGAGTTTTCCCTCCTACACTCTAAGCTATCTAATTGAAATAAAAGCTACAACTACTTTACATTTAATACAATAAATGCCTCCAATAAACAGATGAGAGCTACACTCAATATCTGCGTTACAAATGAAAACATAAATGTGAATGCATCCTTTCAAGATATTACAGTAATTTCTTATCCTTTCAAATTCAAAATGCTTCCAAAATGTGCGTTGGTGCATATCCAGTTGTCCTCTGCTCTTGCGCTTGATTTGTTGGCTTGCTTATGATGCTCCTGCATCATACTCCTCTGGTTGAAAAATTCATGAACTCCTGTTCATGAGCTCCTACACCATTTGTCCATGTTTATGGATCTCCGCTTCACTTTCCCAACTAGCATCCTCAATCGGGTGTCCGTTCGATTTGATCAAATACTCAAAATACGTCTTTCTCCGGGTATTTTTGCTAATTGTCTGATCAATGACCTTTTCTATCTGCAACCTTTCAGCTACAGGCATCTTTCTGACCCATTGAACTTCCTTCTAGTCTTATTCTTCTATGGATTCATCTATTTTGTAATTATACATATCTGCTACGTTGAATATGGGTGATATTCCTACCCCATATGGAAATTCTATTTCATAAGCATTTGCCTCAAATTTTCTCAAAATCTTACACAACCTTATATTTTTCATCTTCAGTTTATTGTACATTCCCCTTGGGAACCTTTCTTTTCTTAGGTGCACTAAGACCAAATCTCCCACTTCAAATTGAAGTTCTCTCCTATGCTGATATGCTCTGCGCTTATATTCCTGGTTGGAATTTTGCAACCGCTCTTTGATCTTACTGTGGAGCTCTTGCATCTCTGCTCCAAAGTCTTCCAATCCATCACTTATGAATTCACTCTACTCTAAGTCCCTCAACTCAGATTCTCCCCTGGGCTACATTCTGTACATTATCTGGAATGGGCTCTGTCCTATGCTCCTATTAGGTGAATTGTTATATGAAAATTCCGCTTGTGGAAGAATCTGGTCCGACTGACTGTGATGTTCAGCTACTAAAATCCTCAACAAATCCCCTAAACTTCGATTCACTACCTCAGTTTGTCCATCCGTCTAAGGGTGATATGCTGAGATAAAAGATAAATTAGTCATCATATTTTTCCACAGTGTCCTCCAGAAATGACCAACAAACTTAGTATCCCTGTCTGAAACAATACTCTTGGGTAAGCCATGAAGTCAATTTTTTTTTTTTCTGAAAAACAGGTTTGCAATGTGTGTTGCATCACTAGTTTTCTGACATGGAATGAAATGCTCCATTTTTTAAAATTGATCGACTACAATGAATAAGGAATCACAACCCCTTTGTGTCCTTGGAAGTTCTAACACAAAATCCATGCTTACCACATCCCACGACCTCTCTGGTATTGGCAATGATTGATATAATCTTGTATTCTGTCTTTTCCCCTTTGCGTGCTGGAAAATTCTATAGTTGATGAAAAATTTCTTGACATTTGTCCTCATCCCTGGCCAATAATATAGATTGTTCAGTTGCGCAAATGTTTTTTCATGGCTGAAATTTCTAGCCAATCCTCCAATATGTTTTTCTTTCAAAATATATTCCCTCATAGAACTCTTCGGGACACACAACTAATTTCCTTTGAATAATAATCCATCCTGAACAATATATTCAATCCATGGGATTTTGTCTCTTAAAACATGATTCTCACATGCTTCATAAGCATCCCTAAATTTTGAATCATCTCTGTACATGTCCTTAAGGTTATCAAAACCTAAGGTCTTCACACGAAACTCCTGCAGAATCAAACATTTTCTGCTCAATGCATCAACAACCTTGTTAGTAGTTCCAAAAATGTGCTTTGTAAAAAAAGTAAAGTTCTGCATAAATTTAACCCATTTTGCATGTTTCTGGTTCATTTTTTCCTATCTAGTTATGAATTGTAAACCATGTTTGTCGCTATACAAAACAAACTCTTTCAGAACCAAGTAGTGCCTCCATTTCTTCATCGCTTGTATGACTGCTTAAAACTCTTTATCATACGTGGAATATTTCATCTTGGAATCATTTAGCTTCTTACTGAAGTATGCAACTAGTCTATTGTCTTGGCTTAAGACTTCTCCAACCACAAACCCACTTGCATCACATCTCACTTGAAATGTCTTACCAAAGTTTGGCAAAACCAGAACTGGTTGTTCCATTATCTTCTCCTTCAACAAATTAAAAATTTTCTCTTCTTCCTTTGTCCAATGAAAAGATTTATGTCTTTTATTGACTGTGTCCATCATTGGCGCAGAATTCCACTAAAATTTTTGATGAAATTCCCGTAAAAACTGGCTATTCCATGGAAGCTTCTAACTTCAAAGATATTCCTTGGCGACGACCATTCTTTGATTTCTTTTACCTTATCTGGATCCATCTTCAACTCATTTGAAGAGATCACAAAACCCAAATAAATGAGATCTTTCTTTATGTAATATGACTTCTTCAGATTTATCATCAACTTCTCTTGCTACAACCTCCTCATTACTAGACTTAGGTGTCTTAGATGTTCTTCTTCAGTCTTACTAAAGACCAGTATATCATCAAGATACACATTTAAAAACTTCCCAATGAAATCTTTCAGGAATTCATTCATTAACCTCATGAAAGTACTTGGCACATTTGTCAAACCAAATGACATGACAAGCCATTCATACAATCCTTCATTCATCTTGAATGTTGTCTTCCATTCATCACCTTCCCTCATTCTAATTTGATGATATTCGCTTTTCAAATCGATCTTTAAAAAAAAATTTGCTCCACTCAAGAAATCCATCAAGTCATCCATCTTCGGAAAAGGAAATATATACCTGATGGTGATTTTTTTTATAGCCCTTGAGTTTTTACACATTCTCCATCCACCATCCTTCTTTGGACTTAACACTATTGGTACAACACATGGACTCAATCTTTCTCTTATCAACCCCTTGTCCATCAAATCCTGGACTTGTTTCTTGACCTCTTCATTCTCCTATGATGTCAATCTGTGCACTTCTTTATTTGGTAAACTCGCTCCTGGTACAAGGTCAATGTGATGGCTTATACTTCTGATGGGTGGCAATGAACAAGGTAGATCACCCACCAATATATCAATGAATTTCTCCGGCATTTCCTGAATTTCCTCCTATAGATCATTGTTGGCACAGGGGCAGACCCAGGGTTCAATGCTATAACAACGTACCAACTACCGTCCCTTTCAAGAACACCTGCAAAGCAGATACAGTCTCACCCGAGGTAGAGGTAGGGGTGGTTTCAGGACTCAAGTGTCTGTAACCTTAGTTGGGACACAAATCTGTGATTCCTTACTTAATATAGCACTCAACACTACTGGATCTTTAATATACAATCAATAAACAATTTGCAGATACAACAGAGCTTCACATCATTCACAATGACTAGATTGTTTGATCACTTATCATCCATAGAGAATTCAGGTATAACAGGTCAATCACTTAGCATATACATGTGAATTAGACCTAACATTCTACACATCATAAGCACTAAGAATAAACATATATAACATATCTATCTACTCATCTCAAAGCACTTAGAAAATAATCACATCAATGCATCATAACAAGGCATAAAGAAGACAACACAGGATTTACGTGGTTCACCCCCACCCTGGGGCTATGTCCACCAACTCTTCTTATTTATTATCGTCAGCCAATCGGTTACAAGCATAGAGCCTTAGAAACCCTTACTACGCACAGGATAGAAGATCTACGCATCTCGCTAGATCCTTCTTCCTTGCCTTTCAGCACAAAGCCTTCTATATCTTCACATAGGGACTTGCACTAAGCTCTACAAGTCTATACAAAATGCACAAAACTCTTAATCACACAGATCTCGCCTTGGCACTTAGCCTATATCACATAGATACAATATTCTTCTCTATTACTCCTCTCTTACATTTTCCTATCCTTCTATTTATACATACAAAATGGGCCTAAGCATGGGTAAACCCACAGGCCAACATCCCTTTCCCATTACATATTCCAAAAACCCAAAAAGGGACCCAAAAGTGGGCCGAGATTTTGCAATATACACTTCGTCTGGCGCTCCATCTTCAACAGGCTATCGAAGTCCCAAAAATAGTCAAATATGACCAAGTCTTCCCAAAACTTGTTCAAGGGCCAACATGCCCCCACCATTCACTTATGACTCATCTCAAGTCACTCTGGTCTAAGCAATTCTACCTCGAAAGCCTCAAGATTGGCTCGAGCTTCTTTGACCTGCTGCAATGCTACGACCTCTTTCTCAGTGAACTCCTGGATGAATGTGTCATTGACTGGCCCTTCTAGGTGTTGTTCTGTTGTGATGATGACCTGTTCAAGCTCTTCTCCTTGGCTTTCAAATTCGGTGAACAGTTGGCATGCCTTCTCTTGCACTGGTTGAAGTTGTTGAGAGACTTCCATCACTTTGGTCTGGATCATGTGGATTTGTTGCTAGGCCGTGCATTTCTCTGGAAACCTCTTCATTCTTTCAACTGGTGTTAAGGCCTTCAGTTGTGCCTGTAGTGTATCTGCATGCTACTTTTCTTCCTGGAGCTGCGACTCCAGTGCCTATAACTCTGGATTTTCTATAAGGTTTTCATATGTCTAAGTGCTCTTGGAGCTCTTTTGTTTGCACTCCAAGAAAAGGGCTTTCATTCTGCCAACTGCGTTGTGAGAAGTTGCCTCTCTTAGGTCTTTGGTTTCTCGAGGAGTCTTGGGTACGGTACGAATTTCTAGATCTACGATGCACTGATGAAGCTGCTAGATTACTTCTTTGAGTTGTGCTACCTGATATGGGACTCATTCCTTAGTTTTCACTTCTATGTCTGTCACAGAGTGAAGTGCATTATGAACCCTTTCCCGTACTTCGAGTTTCTTTGCGAGCAATTGTTACTTGTTTTTATGTAGCGTTGCTTTCTCTTCATCCCATTTGTCTTGTAGAGAGAGGTTTTCCTTTTCTACAGTGCTTCTATGGTCCTCAATTTCTTTCTGTACTTGCGCTAAAGCCTAGGTGGCTTGTGTTGTCTCTTCTTGAGCTTGTCGCAGTCGAGCTTTGACTGTATCAACAATCTGATGTAGTTGGGTTGGCTCATCACCTAAGTTTGGTGTTCTTGATGGTAGGGGTGCAGTGGAAACTACGTAGCTAGACTATAGTGCTTGATGCACTTCTTGAAGTTCACCCTTGATTCGGCTGAATACCTCCTCATGCTTGGCGTCCTGCTTTTCTGTTATCTCTAGAGAAGTATTGTTCAGTGCAACGATTATGAAGTCAAAGTCATCCGGAGTGAGAACAGTCTCAAACTTGGTTCTAGTTGCCTTATATTTCTTCCTGGATGAAGGCTTTGGTGGGGTAACCTTCCTTTTCTTGGAGGGATCCTCCTCCTCTCTAGGCAGTGTAACTTCACCTTTATTTTGCTCGACCTCTATGTTACCTGGCTCTCCACCATGACCTCCCTGCGCAGGTGAGATCGAAGTGGTCTTCGTAGAAGTATTGTTGACATCTTGAACTTCTTCATCTTTCTTGGTCTTGCTTGTTCTAGGGGTATCATGCACAAGTTATGGACTGTTTATATCATAAATCTCCACGGGGTCTGCTGAGATGAGGAGGTCTGATGACCACTCCTTGGTGATTTCTTCCAAGTCTTATTTTTTTAACTTATAATAGGATTGTAACTATTGCTTGTGCTCGTCAGTGTGCACTGTGATGTATATAAAGTGCATGTCTGCGTTGAACTTCATCAGGGGCTGAAACCTATAGAGGGTGTTCGGAGTGATGCGCAGTGTAGACTGGATTGCGATCTTCAATTGATTGTAGTAGGCGTGGAAGATGACATTGGATTTCCACTACTTTTTCATATCACTCGAGTACCACAAGGTACTGAAATTTGTAGCTAAAGGCTCAAAGGGATCGATGTCCAGGAAGGTCGCACCTTCCGGCATATCCCATGCAATGAAAGCTATCAATATGAGAAGCCAGCTGAAGTGGAACTCATATCCTTGGTCCTACACTCCTCTACAATCAAGCTCTAGCTGGTTCATGAGGTACTGCACCCAATTCATCTGTAGTCCTTCTGCGCACTTCCTGGCGAGGTCAACAATGAAGCCAGTTACTTGGGTGGGTTGGTTCTTGCAAACTAACTTGCCTACGATCAACTAACATGCGAGGTGCACTGCACCACTCTAGATAGAGGCTACCTTGTAACCTCGCGTACCCTTATCTACATCTCCATAATTTTCTTTGATTTGCTAGGCTAATTCTCAGTCTGAGGTCTTTCCAGGGTAAAACTCTTGTGGGTCAGGGCCCTGCATGCTCAACCCTATGATCCGATTGATCAAGGTAGTATCCACAGTGATGCAACAATTCAACCATAAGTAACCTCCATGGTAGCAGGACAACAACAATTTCATGCATGCATTTACTTCCTAGTGTCGGCCAAAGTGCGGGATCTTCATCACATTAAGTAGTGTGGACTGCATGAGGTTATGGGTCCATGGCTATGAGATAATATTTGAATTCCTACCTTTGGTCCTTTTCAAGTACTTATGCGGGGCCAGCATGTTGTAATCTTTCTGATCTCCAAGGTTGAAGTCACTAAATTTCAGTGTTGTGAGCTTATCCTGGTCGGCGCAAATTGTGCGCACCCCTTTCGAAAGGTGTGCAGTGAACACAACATATTATAACTTATGGGGTGCACTGTCACGGTTGATGGCACCACTCAGATGGGGTAGATAGGCAGGTAGAATGCTCAAAATCAGCTTGGCTTTGATGAGGTCATCTTGGTGCTTAGTATGTTTCTCATCGGCTGGTCGGGATGGACCAGTGCAAGAAGTGGATGGAGAGGCTTCTAGTCCTCTCATGGATGATTCCTGTAATCCTTTGGATAACCCTCGCTATGACATGACTCTCTCAGTTCTTGGCTCAAGGAGAACTCCTGTTACAAATTCTTCGGTAGCGATAAGCTCGTCAGATATACGTGCTCAGGATAAAATAATCGGGTTCATGAAGGTCTTGGACACTAAACTAGAGTGAACAACAAGAGTGTAATGAGCACTATATTCAATTGCTAGTATGTGGTCTTCAAGTTCTCAGTTGGAAAAAGTGTTCATCGTTCATGGCATGACGAGATAAATAGGCAATCTTGGTAATAGTTTACTTGCAACGGTTATGAGCCTCATTAACTCTTCTTCTATCCATTATGGCACGGTCCAACAGTCTGGTGGTGAGCCATAAATTCTTTTCTAGCCATTCAGAGTAGCATTCTAACGAATATATCGTCTTCCAATGACTATATTGCTTCACCATAGTGAAGTGTCATATGTCGTTGTTCTGTTATCCTGGCAAAGCTCCAATTCTGCAAAGTTTCTTTCTGAGAGGTACTCTCTAGAACCTGTTGTGACTTCTCAATCCTGGCCTTCTTCTTACTTAGCTTCCTAGCCTTTTTCCCCATGAGATTCATCTCGGTGGTTCTTTTCCCATCCCGATTCTTATTTTCCTTGGGCATAGTCACTTCGCGTTGCTGAGATCCTTTCTTAGGATTTAGGTGTATCACTTCTTCTTTATCCGGGGTAGAAATGTTAGCCTTTTGTATGTCTTTCGATGTTCCTATAGCTTTGATATTTGGTCTTCTAGTGTTAGGTAGCTTCGATCTATTCTCATGTTCTTCAATCAACTGTGCAATATTTCGGGTCATGAAATATTTTAACTCTTGTCTTTTATGTTCTAAGACTTCTTCTTCTTCCTTCTTTCTAGCTTGATATCTATCAATTCAATATTTTCCTAGTAACATGGTAAACGGGGCATTGTCTTCAATGAATTTAATAATCTCAAAGTCTTCCTTTGTCAAATTTCCATTGATTGTCATAGGTATATAAGCGAGCTTTCCACATAAAATCATCAGTTTTCCTCTGAATAGTCCTATTCCTCCTAATGAAGGGATCATAATAGGCTTCCCAAGTTCTTTCTGGCATAATTTTCACTTGTGTCTCTTCATCAAGGACAGAGTCAATGTCGAAGTCTCCTATTCTTGCTTCAATGCATTCTTTTTCTTTGAAAATCTTTGATAGCCTAACATGTCGGTGATCATTCAAGGTGAATTTCATCTATAGCAATACCTTCTCTGATTCCTTATGGGGTTCTACTATTTCTGGATCTGCCTTAGGGTTTTCTTCATTCAGATTCATTCTTTCAAGCTTAGAAATCATTCTAGGGCAATCCAACACTTCATGGTCCAAAGCTTTGCAACATAGGCAACTAGATCTTCCACTAGGGAATTACTTAGCAAGATGTCCCGATATTCTACAACTGTAACATAGGTTTAACCCCCTCTTTCGTTTAAATGTTCCCCAACTTCTTCTGTACTGTGCACCAGGATCATGGTAGCTAATTTGCAAAAAATTCTTTCTAGGATCCTGCATCCATTTGTTAGTCCAACCATTTTTTCTATGCATAGGTATAACATATCTATCACTATTCTTATCATATCTACTCATATCAAACCTTATTTCATCTATCAGTGCCCCAGTTTTCAAACTAGGATAAACTCTATTAAACATACCTAGATCCATACCTTAGAAACAAAAAAAATTCACTTATCTTACTTCTACAGAGCACAAAGCCTCCAGATATAAAACTTTTAACTACTCTTACCTTTATTAGAGAACAAAGCTTACATGTCTTACCTCTTTTAGTCAAGAATTCCCATTTTTACCTTTATTGGAGCACAAAGCATTCATTTCTCCTTCCTTTTCTTCAGATCCAACCTCTTTTCTTTTAGGTCAGACCTTCTTCTTTCATATTGGGCCTCTTTCTTTCAGATCGGGCCTCTTTCTTTCAGATCGGGCTCCTTTCTTTTAGATCGGCTACAATACTTCGCACTAGGGCACAAATTGTCGCATAAGACTTTCAAATTAACCCTTTTTGCACCAAGATTCTTCTTCTCAGTTCCCAACAATCACAACTTCAAGTCCCGACAACAGAACCATTTTTTGGCACATGGGCAGACCTAGGGTTCAATGCTACAACAATGCACCAACAAAACCCTAACTATCGACCCTTTCGGCAACACCTGCGAAGAAGATGAAGTCTCACCCAAGGTAGAGGAAGGGGTGGTTGTAGGAAACAAGTGTATGCAACCTTAGCTAGGACACGGATCTGTGATTCCTTACTTAATATAGCACTCATCACTACTGGATATTTAATATGCAATCCATAACCACTTCGCAGATACAACAGAGTTTCGCATCATTCACAATGAATATATTGTTTGATCACTTATCATCCATAGAGCATTCAGATCTAATAGGTCAAGCACTTAACATATACATGTGAAATAGACCTAACATTCTACACATCATAAGAACTAAGCATAAACATATATAACAGATCTATCTACTCATCTCAAAGAACTTAGCAAATAATCACATCAATGCATCAGAACAAGGCACAAAGTGGACAACATAGGATTTACGTGGTTCACCCCCACCCTGGGGCTACGCCCACCAACTCTTCTTCTTTATTATCGCCGTCCAATCGGTTACAAGCATAGAGCCTTAGAAACCCTTACTATGCACAGGACAGAAGATCTGCGTAGCTCGCTAGATCCTTCTTCCTTTCCTTTTAGCACAAAGCCTTCTATACCTTTACATAGGGAATTGCACTAAGCTCTGTAAGTCTATATGGAATGCACAAAACTCTTGATCACATAGATCTCCCCTTGGCACTTAGCCTATATCATATTGATACAATATTCTTCTCTATTACTCCTCTCTTACATTTTCCTATCCTTCTATTTATACATACAAAATGGGCCTAAGTGTGGGTAAACCCATGGGCTAAAATCCCTTTCCCATTACATATTCCAAAAACCTAAAAAAGGACCCAAAAGTGGGCCAAGATTCTACAATCTCTGCTTCGTCTGGAGCTCTATCTTCAACAGGCTGTCAAAGTCCCAAAAATGATCAAATATGGCCGTGTTCTGAAAACTTGGTCAAGCACCAACAATTATCTATCTAAGTACTGTTAAAATGACTCTAGGTTTCCTCACCACAACAAACTGTATGTCTTCTTTTTTATTGAATTCCTCCAGAATTTCCTTCCCACTCATGAGAAGTATAGTGTTGCTTGCTTCTATTTTCACTTTCTTGTCTTCGATTGGCATCAACATATGTGTCCTCCCATTCTTCTCTAAGGTGTATGTGTTCTTTCTCCCATCATGAACAACATTTATGTCATATTGCCATGGTCTCCCCAACAAAATATGATAGACATCCATGGGAATAACATCACACAAGATCTCATCTCTATATCCACCTATCTTAATTCAACTAAACACTTTTTAGTGATAGTCACCGGATGTCCTTTCTGCAACCACGAGACTTTATATGGGCTCGGATGTGAAATTGTCTCCAATTCCAGCTTCTCCACCATTTCTGTGGATACCAAATTATCTGTGCTTCCACTATCCACTATCACCTTGCATGCCCTATCCTTGGTCTTGCAAGTAGTTCTAAATAGATTGTTTCTCTGGACTAGATTCTCTACCTCTTTCTCTGGTTTCAAGAGAATTTTTCTCATCATTAAGGATCTTCTGCCTTCTGCATCTTTTGCCTCAACATTTCACCTCTATGCTTCTGAAATGTGATCTTCTCCTCCTCCATCTCTTTTTCTATTAGGACATTCAAAAGATTTTTGTCCGATCTTTCCAGAAACAAAACACTTTATCTCATCTCCTCTGCCTCTGCCTCTTCCTCTTGCTCACGGAAAAGTGTTATTATCAACATACTTTCATCCCTGTGAACTTCCTCCTCTTTCTGGGTGATTATGAGGTTTCTTTTCTTCATATTTAGGCTTATGTATTCTATCCTGGGAAATTTCCTTGCCTCTGCTCTAACTTCTACCTCTGCCCCTTTGACCTTACTTTCAGGCCAATTTTTCGTCTTCCTTCAGAGCAATCTGATAAGAATCTTCCACATTTCTGATTGTCACCATGCTCATCTCATCCTAAATGTCATATCTCATACCATTCATGTATCTGGTGACCTTTTCATCATCACTCTCACGATGACCTGCTCTGATGTTAAGTCGATAAAATTCCTCAGTGTATTCCTTCACTGTCATCCCTTCCTGTCTCAAATTTTGCATTCTTCAAAACAAATTAATTTGATATTCCTTGGGTATAAACTCGGCTTTCATCTTTGCAACCATCCTATCCCAACTTTTTATTCTTTGTTTTCCCTTGCAATGCATATCAACCTGCAGTTCATTCCACCACAGTGATGCATGCCCTTTCAATCTAGTGACAACATGTTTTACTTTCCTATCTTCTTTGATATATTCATAATCAAAGTATTTATCCAGATCTCTAAACCAATCTATTAGCTCCTCGACATCTAATTTTCCTTCATACATCGGAATGTCCATTTTTTCTCTGGCCCCTATTCTTACAACAAATTTGAATATATGTTCTTCTGCAGCATATTCGACTACAACTTCTTCTTCAGCCCTAGCCTCATTTTCACTTTCAGCTTCACTGACATCTCCTGTATCAGTAGCTCGTCTCTGTGTTGTCTCCATAGCATCTAATCGAGCATGAAGTTCTCTCATTTCCCTTTCCATGGCTCGATCGGGCATTGGTCTATCTTGACGTCTTCTGGGTGGCATTGTTCAAATCTATTCCACGCAGAATTCAATTTACATCTTTCCTTTTGTCTCCTCCTGCCTATAGAAAAAAATGATTGTAAGCTCCGATACCACCTGGTATAGCACCCCTACCTCACTAATTTCTGCTTGACCTCTCGGTCTAAGGATCATTCTTAATCTCCCCTTGAGCCAAAATGGCCTTCGATTCCCAGTTGGAATCTTCACACTTGTAACCACAGGTCCTTCTTAGGAGCTACACCTGTAAAAACAAGCACTAGGCACAAACTCTTACCCACGTGACCAACCAATGTGATCACAACCTTTTCCCAAAAAGGTATTTCATGAACCATGATTTCAGGGGTATTGGCATGATACAAACCCAACACTCCACATCCACAAAACCCTGAAACCCAATGTGGGACCTCTCCCCAGGACTAGATCTGATGGTCCCATGCCTTCTCCTCTATCGACGGCCATGATCGCATTGTGAATTCACATTTTGTGATATCGGGACTATTTGTGTAACACCAGCCAACTACTCCAACTCCCGACTCTCGAAATGTCGAGATCTGGAATCTGGAGATCAACAAATCTCGTTGATCCAGATCCAACAGATACTATTCCTCCTGGGCTTGTGAGTGTTGAAAGGTTATCAACCTTATCCTTCCCATTGACCTACTAGATACAACGATTCACGGAATTTCAGTATTCCTCACTACGAGAAATTCCACCGTTCGTTCAGATTTTCAATGGCTCCAAGTCGAAGGGATTGACATAAATTCTTCTAGGGTCAACCTCTATGAGGTGAATTCAACCTTATGATTTTCTTCTAATCCCTCGAATTCTTTATCCATTTTGAGCTTGGCTTCTACTTGCAAACTCAATAATTCTAAGGGTTCTTTGTGCGCACTCATTGCAGCACTCACGATAACCTTTGGTTATCTGAAGTCTTCCTCTTTTGTGTACTCCTTGCAACATAAATCCTTCAATCCCTCACTCGGGTTGGAAAAGTATAAGACTTATACCTTCCTATGCACTTCCTTGCATGGCTCTGTGCTATTCTCGCACTTCTGCTGGTATGAGAACAACGGTATCTCTCCTGATATTTTTTGAGGTAAAACTCAGAACCTGTCAACGCACTCTTTGCAGATTTTCACTGCACTCCTTGCAGGAATTCTCAGGACGAGAAACAATTGAAACTCATTCTCTCCCTTTCAAAGACTTCATACATTAAATCATGAAATCACACATACACACAACATTGAAACAAAATGCATAACAAAGACTAGAGTTAACTGTAAACATACCATTCAATAGATGTAAACATAATTCATCACAACACGGCCATGAAATTTGTATCAAAGATTCCTTATATTAATCCATGTGAATCTGTACATGGGTTCTATATCATCAGCTATCTGCTTATACACTCTTTTGGAATCTTTGTTCTTTTATTCTCTTTCTCTACAACTCTCTAATTCTTACAATGAGAATAATAATACATTACAATACATATGAGGGAGATTTCTATAGTTTTCCCTCCTACACTCTAAGTTATCTAATCGAAATAAAAGCTACAACTACTTTACATTTAATACAATAAATGCCTCCAACAAACAGATGAGAGCTACGCTCAAGATCTGCTTTACAACTCAAAACATAAATGTGAATGCATCCTTTCAAGATATTACATTAATGTCTTATCCTTTCAAATTCAAAACGCTTCCAAAATGTTTGTTGGTGCATATCCAACTGTCCTCCGCTCTTGTGCTTTCTTTGCTGGATTTATTATGATGCTCCTGCATCATTGCTTCTTTTGATATTGATGTGGAATAGATGGATGTGAAGATAACATTCCTACATGGGGATCTGGAAGAAGAAATCTACATGAAGCAGCCAGAAGACTTTGTAGTGAAGGGAAAGAAAGAGCTGGTCTGTAAGCTAAAGAAGTCACTATATGGTATGAAGCAATCACCTAGGATGTGGTACCAAAAGTTTGACACATACATCCTTGGATTGGGATTTGTGATAAGAAAGGTTGATCATTGTGTATATTCCAAGAATTTTGATAATCACTTCATTTATGTAGTGTTGTATGTTGATGACATGTTGTTGGTAGGAAATAACATGGATGTTGTCAAGGAGGTGAAATCACAACTATCCTCCAAATTTGACATGAAGGATCTCGGTGTTGCTAACTTCATTCTAGGAATGGAGATTAAAAGAGATCGTGAAAACATGAAACTCTAGTTGAATCAGAGAAAATATGTTGAGACGATATTGCAGAGGTTTAATATGCTTGGAAGTAAACCGGTCAAGGTTCCTATTCCTATAGGTGTAAATTTATTTTCAGATAAGTGACCCAAGACACATGAATAAGAAGAGGACATGTCCCATGTTCCATATGCCAGTGCAGTTGACAGTTTGATGTATGCAATGGTTTTTGCTAGACCGGACATTGCACATGCAGTGGGAGTTTTGAGCAGGTATATGTCAAAACTAGGGAAGGAGCATTGGATAGCAGTAAAGAGGGTCTTCATGTATTTGTGTGGCACTACCAATTATGGATTTTGCTACCAAGGAAGACCAAGATTGGACAGAGTGATGGACATACATGGATTTGTTGATGTAGACTGGGCTGGAGATTTGGATCGCAAAAGATCTACAAGTGGGTATGTGTTTAACCTATTCGGAGGAGCAATCAGTTGGATGAGTAAAAGATAGGTTGTAGTGGCACTCTCAACTACATAAGTTGAATACATGGAAACCACTCATGCAAGAAAGGAAGTAGTATGGCTACAAAGATTGTGTTTAGGTATTGGGTTGGTACAACAAGCAGTGAGATTATATTGTGACAGTTAGAGTGCAATCTTACTGGCAAAGAACCCAACTTATCATTCAAAGAAAAAGCATATAGATGTTCAGTGTCACTTTGTGAGAGACATGGTTGAAGAAAAGAAGGTGTTGCTAGAAAATGTTGACACTTTGAAGAATGTTACAAATTCATTGACAAAGTCTGTGAGCAAAGAAAATTTCTCCTGGTGTAGAGTAACAATGGGAATTGGTGCCCTGGATTGTTGACTATATAATCCTGTGGACCCCTCGATGAAAAGAAAACAACAAGTGGGAGAATGTTGGGTATGTGTTATATTATTTACATGTTGTGTCGGGCGCTTCCTAGGGGGGTCCAAGTATGCCCCTCCCTGGTTACATGCAGTGTTCAGGGCAGCGCCCCGAATTTTTTTTTTTGGGCGGTATTTGCCATTTTTAGCAGATTTTACTATTTTTAACGGTTTTCTAAATTAATCATGAATTAAGGGATTAGGGTTTTGGTATCTACGGAATACCTAAAAACATTGTATATATATTGTATGGTGAAGGGTGAAATTAAGACAATGAAGAGTTGAAAGGTTTTCTCCCGGTTAAGGGTTTCCGATATAAATCTCTGTGTACTATGTGTATGAGCCATTGATTAATTTATGTTTTTCTTAAGACTATATATGCATTGCTTTACTTCACAAGTTTAAAACTTACAGTATTTTTTGTTTCTTCTTTCCCTCGTTCTGTTGGTTGGACTTGGGAGTTGTTGATTGCACATTGTGTACATCCGACTTCTAGGTTGCGGGGGCAGTCGAACTAGGTATTTGGCTAGCCACAATCTGTTGAATTGATAATTGTTGTAATTGATTAGAAAATAGATCCATGGACTTGATTTGTGTTGATCCCACTACACCATCAATGTGGGGCCTAGACTTTTGTTTGGCCTTATCGAGAGTAGACTATGGAGCATTGGGTAAGATATCGTAAAGCATGCCAGACTGGGAGTAAATCAGTCTTAGTGTTGGGTTCTCATAATATCCTTTTCCTCAGAAAACAACCCGGATGTTGCTACGTCTTTGAATACGCAAGGAACCAAAGACTTCAAGAAACACTCAAAAAAAAATGTAGGAGGGACCTTAAACTTAATCAAGGTCTTTCATCACTGCTATTCACGGATATGAACTGAGATATGGTCATCCTTAGTCTACTCGAATTTTTTCAACAACTCGGTGTCGACATCATATCTCACTGGAAATTCGAAATGGTTCAAGAAAGCCATAGCTAGGTCATTAAAGTGAGAGTACTTCGAGTTGTCGAGCTTGATATACCACTTTGTTGCACCCCCTATAAGAGTGCATTGAAAAAGGAACAACTAAATGGAGTCATCTTTAAACAAGTTCGATGAGCACCACAAGTGAAAATTAGTCACGTGATCACCCATATCTTTTCCAAGCTTGCCTTCAAATTTTGGAATGTCAGAAGGCAACTTATTCGGCATGGGGGGCCAACGGATCATGACATATCGAGTCATTTAACAATCTCAACAAGTCTGGAAAATGTAGAGTTGTCAGAAAGGGTAGTTTTGGTTGTGAAGTATTTACATGAAAAGAGGGACTTGGATTCTGACTGGCACCAAGTTGGAAGGAAAAGTTGGACTGTTGGCCAGGGTTTTGGTAGAAACCATGGCCTTGACCAACAAAAGGAAATTGCGTCTATTGTTTCATCATCGACTGACTCCCGAAGTTAGATGACATAACTTATGCAAGGATTTCTCCATGTGCAGTGTTCCAAGGACCTTGGTTGGGGATCACCCTAGCTGATCCTCCTGGCATAAGTACTGAACCTTTCTTGAGGTTCCATTGAGTATGAAAGGGGTTTCCCCCAACTAACATCCCTTGCGAGGGAAATGAGCCCTGCAAAGGATTCCAAATACCTTGTGTGGAGTATACTCCTATCGCCGCTCCCTGTGAAGGAATGGTACCTTTCACAGGGTTTTGTTGACCAAAGATGAGGTTTCCCCCAGTTGAGAAAGAAGACGAAGAAATTTTTTTGTTTCCAAATGCACCATAAAAAGAGAACAACATTGATCCCATTGACGTCGTGTAGGATGAAGGTCCCAAATTGCCTCCACTGAAAAAACTATATTTAGTGTTAGGCCCAATCGATTGCTAAAATGTGCCACTGAGCGAAGGGGATGGAGGAGGTATATGACCCCCACCGTAAGGAATAGAATTAAAAGGGGAAGTACTTCCCACGGTTAATCCTTGCAAGGGAGCATTAGAACTCCCTACCCTTAGACCTATGGTCTGTAAAGTAGAGTAAGTAAGAAATGAATTCGATTCAAAAACAGGCATCCCATATGAGAAGGGAGTGTTTTTCATGTTCTGAGTGAATGAAATAGTGGTCAAATCCATCAAAGGAACTAATCCACTACCCGAATTCATGGGTGTCATGACAACTATGGTCCTGACAGGCAGAGGTTGGGGAGGAGGTAGAATTCCCCCTCCATCGGTAGCCGTAACGAGAGTACGAGGACTCCCTAATGAAGTAGCAACATTTTCTTCCATCATCCCTCATCGAATAAACTGGAGTTCAGGAGAAGTCACCCCAGGGGGTACTATATGAATTAAAAGAGGTGTCGATAAGTCGGTGATCAAAGGATTTTCTGGCTTGAAACCTTCGGTATCGAGGTTAGAAATGGTGGATTCCTCCGAGGCTAGAAAGTCATATCTCATAGCTAGCTCAGCTATGGTTTCCTATGACCTGGTCGCTTTGAACGATCCTTCTTGATCTAGCCCACACCTCAACAGTGGCGAAGGTGGCTCCAAAGTAACCGACGAAATGCCCTGAAGCTTATGCGACCGACGAAGCTATTTATCTTCCACTTTATGAAATGATCAACTGACAAAGTAAGGTTTGACTAGCATGAATCACAGAGCACACACTAAAATTTCCTAAAGATAAATTAAGAAAACAACTAACTAGTGGGAAGGACAATTATGCCAATTGACACTACAGAAACTTATCGGTGCAAGTGCAACTCAAACATGGAAGAACCCTCCGAGTATACTCTGTGAAGAGAGATCCGACATCTTCCTTAGGTGCCATGGTACATGCCCACAATCACCTGTGTAAGTCCGTAAAAATAGGCAACTAAGTTTCCATCTCGCAGTCAGTCACTAGGCGGGTACAATCGACAGTCGGGTTGATCGTAATGAGTAGGATAAAAGGTCTAAAGCCCTTCAAGGGTGCCGAAATAAATTGGTCTAGAATACAGCTAAGTATCTAGAACAGATTTGAGGTCCATGAGGCTCCATAGGAAAATGCGATCAGTATTATTTCCAAGAAAGACCCTCAATATACAATGCCCACTATGCTTGGTCCAACTTTGGAGGGGTTATATACTCTACCTTTCCTTACGCGACCTCGTGTTTATCCCTCGTGTTAGAGAGGGGTCCTGACTAACTCTTATGATGTTATAACTTAGACAATCCATATCTTAGACTCCAATGTTTGTTTCAAATGGACTTGAAGAGTTTCCTCTTCACACCTATTTCAAGGCCCTAAAAGCCTAAACTAGTCGGTGAACCCTACAAACATAAAGTATAATATATTTTAAGTTAAGCGTTAATTTTATAGGCTTGATTTTTGCAAAGGATGTGATTATGCAACTAGTGGTGTTTGGAAGAGATGAAAAGAAAAGAAAAATTTAGATCATTTAAAATAAAATAGGATACTTCGAATTTAAATAAAAAATCTTGTAAAACGTTTTGTAAATATCAACTTTTCAAATTAATGTTTCAAGATATTATAATTGAAAGTTTCCTAAAAAGTGCTTTCGTTTGACTACCCAAAACTACTTATACTTCCAGTAAATAAAGAAAGAACTTTGAAACTGAGACTCTTTTATTTTGCAAACAAACAAAGTAGGCTATGCTACCAACCTAAATACAACAATTCTTTTTTATTTTTTGAACTTGCTTAACAAGAAAAACCAAAGTAAAAATTCCTTTTTTTGTTTTTCAAAGCATGAAACAGGGAAAAAGAGAAAACAAAAAAATGAGATTGGCAGAGACCCTAGGCCGATTGCGTAAATGCTAGGATTCAAAAAGAAATCAAAGGAGGATCTAAAACTTGAAAGTTCACTCTAAACCTCTAGGGAAAACAAAATAAAATAAAGAAAACAAGTTGAAAATGAATCTTTAACCCAAGTTAAGGCCAGTAACAGACTCTGTAAAATCTAAGAAATTCCTGAGAAGCCTAAAGCTTCTATCAGGAAAGAGAAAAAAAATTCTTTTAAAAAACACTTTCAAGACACAGAGACATAGGTTGTTGCACCAACATCTTGCATATGTATGCGGGTTTTCTACTATGCATACTGCATATGTTCGTGGGTTGAGCCAAAGAAGAGAACATACACCTATGAGATTTTTCAAAAAGAAAAAGAAAAGGTAGACTGCCTGGGCAGGGAAAGCTAGTAGGCACCTTGCAGGTGACCAGAGACCCTTAAAAGACTTAGTGAACTTGATAAAAAACTCAAAAGAAAATAAAGAAGCTAATTAAAATGAAAAAACCTCCCTCTAGTACCTTAGAGAGACTCCCCAGTGGAGCCACAAAATCTTTTAGCAGGGAAAATCCCTCTATTACTATACCAGGGTCAAAGTACAGGAAGAGCTATGATCTCCCTTAAAAGAATATACTATTCTTAAACTACCCCAAACACTCTAAAAGGATGAACATAAAGATAGAGGAAAGTAGGTCAGACGTAGTACCTTTGGTCCTAATGTTCAATGTAGACCTCCTCCACCTTTGTATATTTCCAGGCTGTTGGTCTCCTCCCAAAGTCGACCTGCAAGAACACTTAGGCAAAAAATGATACAAATATTCTATCTCTACTCCTCAATATTAGGGTTAGATATAAACCATTATGCATAAATCACATGAAAATCATAAACACATAATATTTGGGACAAGAAAAGGATTATTTTATTCAGTATGAAGATTAAAAGTTATAACCTTCAACGGTTGACACTCTGCAAACCAGGTGTGAGATCCTCTTAATGTTTCTCCAAATGCATCATCCCAAATCCTTCTCTCACAATCAATTAATCACTTTAGGGAAAGGTAAGGGATTGTATACGAGGAAGGGATAGAGAGGGAATACTGATGCCAAATCTCAGAAAGGGCTGCAATATTTGGAATAAGAGGGGGACGGGATTTTGGCAGAGTTTCTTTGTTCTAATGCTTGATGTTGGAATGGGACCCCAAGACATTCGTTTATATGAAAAAAGGATATTTGTTTGTATCGGGGATAGGCTACAATGAGTGAATTGGTTGGGAAACCCTCAATAGCCCGTAAACTCCATCGAATTCCTTGCAACTTTTTATTTTTTGCAACTTTTGGAGGTAAACACAGGTTGTTTAGTATGAAACTAGCATATGTATGTTGGATGTCTAGCATGTAGATAGCATATGTATGTGGGAAGTAGTGGAACAGGTCATGTACATGGTCCAACAAATGGTTTTTTAAAGAGATATCCTCAAGAGTAGTTTGGAAAATTGTGCAAGTAGAAAGGCCAATGCCATGTATGCATAGGTAGGGAATTTTAAAGCTATAACATGACCAAGATGGAGAGCCATGATGATTCAGTGGAAGAGGTGGGTGGCCACCAACATCCACTTGGATCTTTCCTCCCCCCTTAGGAAGAAATGGTCCCCATTGTGTCAAGTTCCCTCAGGAGATGGGGAAAATTTATTTGGATTTGAACCTTGGTGAGCTAGTTTCCTTATTGAAGGAGATATCTTTCTTTGACAACTTGATAGAGTTGTATGTTTTGTTTGTGGATTCCATTCATCTTAATTTCCATGATTTGATCCATTGGAGCATGTGAAATGCAGTTGGGATTGAGATTAATAGGGGCCAATTAATTATCCACCTCTGAGGTGTCTAGTAGAGGTGGGAAGTATGGTCAAAGTAGTTCCATAATAAATACTGGGTGCAAGCCAAGAAAATGAGGAATACTCAATTCGAAAGCATTGTCACCCATATCCTTAGTGATGGTGTAAGGCACATATTAGAGTGTTCTAAGATTCTTGTGGGGGCCTATGAGGTGATCTTTCTACAAATGCAACCACACCTTATCACCAACCTGAAACTTGTGAGGAACATGATGATGGTCACAATGTTTCTTATACTTTCCATTGGCCTTCTCCAAGATATCATGCACATGTTTTTGAAGGTTTTGGATCTGTTCAACAAATTTGGATACTTTTGTTTCCTCGGAATGATCATGGGAGGACTCCATTAGGGAATATTGAATGGAAAGAGCTACATCAATGGGGGAAAATGGCTAGAAACTAAAGAACACCTGAAAAGTGTTGTGGACAAAAGAGTTGTGGAAGGATTTTTTATATCCATGATGAACATATGGGAGGCTCTCATCCCATGTATGTGGATGCTTGGAATTGTACATGCGCGAGATATGCATAATCATTTGAATGACCACTCATGTTTGGACATTTTTGGGGGGATGTAAGGCAGTTGATTTGGTCAACTTAGTGTCCATGAGAGACCATAGTTTGGACTAGAAGGTATTGAGAAACATCTTGTCTCTTTCTGAAATGATGGCTTGTGGTAGCCTAAAATGAACCCAAAAATGCGCAATGAATATTTTACCAGTGGCCTTAGTTGTGATGCTCTCTTTATAATGTGTCAAAATATCCATCTTAGAGAATCGATCGAGAACCACAAAAACACAATCATGACCATGTATGGTGGAAGAAAAACCTGACATGTAATCCATGGAGATGGACTCCCAGGGCTTGTTTGGGGAAGGTAGAGGAGTGTAAATCCCCTTCTTTCTGATGGATGGATTAGTGATGGCACATAAAGTGCACAACTTGATGTATTGGTTGACGTCATGTCAAAGCTTGGGCCAGTAGAAATGCCTCTAAAGTATTGCTACTATCTTCTCCACACTGAAGTTCCCTGCAGCTCAATTGAAATGTGCCTCCCACATTAGTTTTACACACTCACTTGAAGGAACCCAAATATGTTCAATTAGAAAAAGAGCACATCCTAGAGGTGGAAATATGGAATTTCCTATAATGTCCCCAACTAGGCTAGGGTGGATTATTGTGTTTATTGACAAAAAATGTAGTTTCTTTTTGTGTAAATTTGTCAAAAAAATTGCATTAATGTTTCTCCTAAATTCTTACAAACATTTTTCATGTGTATCATGGACAATAATATTGTCAAACATTATTCTTGCATCCATTACATAGAAAAAATAGAAGATAACCATGGCATCGTATTATGGTTTGAAACATCCAAATCACAACAATACATGAAAGATATCTAATGGATGTAATAAAAAATACAAAACACTCCTAACACACACAGACCTAATGGCTACAAGGCAGTTGTGATACCTAATAATAGAAAACAACCCAAACAGAAAACCTAAAATGATGCCAGTGATTGATGTCAGCTACCTCAAGGCTCTCCCAGCTCTATACCGATATGCTCTAGTACTATCCTCTTTATAAACAACCTATCATTTTCTCATGCAACCCTCACATACCTAATCCCAAATGGCCACTGCAACGCTCGATCGCATAGGTCCTCACGAGACAAATATGGTCATCTAGCAAGGCCTCGTAGGACATGCTATACTCAACCCGTAGGAATTCCTTCAACCATGGTTTATTTGAAACCCTCTTGATACCTGCAAAATTGTAGGCTCAGCCTCTTCCATAAATATCCACAAACTTCTTACACACTTTGGTATGCCTCCAACTGAATACAAAAATCCCAAGTGTATCTCCAATGGTAGTCCTAGATAGACTCCCCTCTTGTTTAGATAGGGTGGGTATTACACCACCTAAACTAGACTACAGTAGTGGAAGGGTTTGTCTAAACCCCAACGAAATGATGTATTGAAGAGAAACAATAAAAAGTTCAATCAAATCATAATGATGAAGTGAGGGGCTACCCCTCCTTTAATTCTTTCTCTGATCCTTCTAGATATTTCCACTCTTTTCACCAAATCAAATAATTTTTCCTCCAATATTCACTTAAACATTAAAAATCACTTTTTAATGTTTAAATAATTAATTAATTGTTTTTATTTAATTTCACTTTAGGAATTTGTCATGTTTTAACCTACTAACACTAAATAATCCTCTATGACTCCCTTTCTCTATTGACTATAGCCTACATGATTCATATAGGCTACTAAGTCATCCTTCGTCCTAATAAATTGGAAGGGGACATTACAGTCCTCCCTTCCCAAGATTGCTTGTCCTCAAGGAACTCCAAATCAGTGTGCTACACGATATTCTCTCCCTCCCAAGTAGCATCCTCTACAAGCAAACCTCTCCATATGACTAGATACTCTCAAGATAATTTTTCTCCTCAACCTTCTCTCTCTAACATCAACAATCCTCTTGGGGGTCAGAACCAAATACCCTTCCTCATCTAATGAACAAATATTTGTTGATAAGGTGACATGTTGTCCCAATTCCTTCTTTAGTTATGAAACATGGAAGCCATTGTGGATCATGCCATGCTCTGGAAACTCGAACTCATATGCTACCTCTCTGGCTCTTTTTCTCACCTTGTAATGTCCATAGAAGCATGGATTTATCTTCTCTATTCCACTCTTCTTAAGTGAAGACTATATGTAAGGCTGCAACCTGAGAAATACTAAGTCCCCAACATAAAATTTGTGCTCCACACAATGCCTATCTACATACATCTTATGTTTGTTCTGAGTTACCTACAAGTTCTCCTTCATGACTCTCAAGATGTCCTGACTCTCCTACAACCAATATTTTCCCTTGGGGGACCTTCTCTCCCAAAATTACAAATACAAGAATGATGGGTCATCATAGCCATACAATTCCTTGAATGGAATCATCTCAATGGACATGTGGTACGTGGTATTATAACAATGCGAAGATGCAACCACTTTTCCCACACTCTTTGTTGTCCTAACACACAGTTCTGCAAATATCCTTCAATCCACATGTCTATATTTTTTTCCATCTATTTGAGGGTGATAGTTGGTGCTAGGTGTCAACTCCATTCCTGATAACCAGAACAAACTCCTGCTAGAATGCATTGGGAAACTTGTTGTCTCAATCACCGACAATGTATCTCGAGAGGCCATGTAGCTTGATCACCTCCCTGAAAAATATGTATGCCACCTGAGATGCACTATACTATGAAGGTATGGTGAACAAGTGTGCATACTTGGTCAATATATCCACCACCACAAAGATATGTTCCCTACCCTGTACCTTTGGAAACCCTATAATTAAGTCCATGGAGATGCTCTCCCACTTTTGCTCTAGAATAGGAAGTGGTTGAAGTAAACTTGTAGGGTGTATAAAATCTGATTTGTTCTGTTGACAAGTCATGCACTCCCTCATATATCATAGTATATCCTCCTTGAGAGACTTCCAAGAGAATCCCTCCCTCACCTTCATGTAAGTCTTTAGATACCTTGGATGCCCTACCAGGGGTGCATCATGAATTCCCCTTAGAATCTTATCCTTGAGTGTGGACTCGAGAACAAGATACATCCACTCAAATGTTAATTAAAACCGAACCATTGATTTCGTTGGCTCCAAAATAAGAATTGTATGTGTTCGCTCTCGGTCACTGGTCAAAGTCATATGGAAAAGGGGCCCTGAGTTATGACCTATCCATCATTTTGTTATAGGAAATACACTAAAGAGCTAGTTAAAATATTGAATCTGATCTATTGAGGATTGAGAATGCAGTGGAAGTGTAGGATAAAAATAGAGGAATCGATCCATACCTATAATTGACTCATAAGTACTAAGACCTGATCAAAATAATTATTATTACAAGGAAAATGAGCCTCTTAACTTTAATTGAAAATCTTTCACAAAGAATTTATGAATAATAACATAAGAGGAAATTTGTTACGAGTTAAAAGACATCATTATTGTTTTATTATCGAATAAAATGAAGAGGTTCATTGTTATTTACAAAAATTTACAATGGTTCAAGTCATATACCTATTCGAAGACTATATAAACATAAAGGTATGGTGAAACGAGAGTGACTTGGGGAGCTAATTTAAAATATTAAAACACAGGCAGAGTCGAAGGAAGAACTTGAAATTTGAAACATACACATGAAGTGAGGGTGGAATGGAGGAGCAAGGGAGGATTGGAGTCCTCTGCAGGTTGGAGCCTAAACAACAAGGAGTTGCAGCTTCCTCAAGTTGGTGCTTGAAAGTAGGGGAATGGTTTCTCCTTGAGTTGGTGCTCTAAACCAGGGGATTGGTGTCCCCTTAAGTAGGTCCTAAAAAGAAAGGAGATTAGTGTATCCTACAAGTTGTAGCTTGTAAATGAAATATAAATTTTATGATTGTTACATTTAAATCATGTGTACTATACTTTCTTGTTGATCAATTGTTATGGTTAATAAATTTAGAAATTAAGAATTGATTTTTTTTTTTAAAGAAGCAATATTTATTCACCACCCCTGTCAGTAATGAACACTATTTCAACAATTCGTATATGAACAAGGTTCCTTCATCATAGTCTAACCAATGGAAGGTAAATTCTAAGAAATCACAATGGATCAATAAGAAAGAATGTCCTCTAATAGAGCACCATTGTTCAAAGGAGATGATTATGCATTTTGGAGTATAAGGATGAAAATTTATTTGATGGATCTTGGATGTGATGTTTGGCTATATTTGGTAAATGGTTACACTACACTGACTACTGCACCTTCAGACGTTGATGCAAAGAAACTCTGTAGTGATAATTCAAGGGTTGTTAATGCAATTCTAGGTGGATTAACAAACTCTATATTTGTAGAAGTGATGCATTGTAAATCAGAAAAATGAATTTGGGACAAACTTAAAACCATATGTGAAGGAGATGGCAAAGTCAAGAAAGAAAAACTTCAAACATATAGAGGACAGTTTGAAAGTCTAAATTTGAAAGAGGAAAAAAACATTACAGAATATCTTCAAAGAGTGGATGAAATTTCCAATTCAATTAGAGCACTAGGAGAATATTTAATACACCAAATTATTGTCAAAAGGTGTTGAGGTCATTACCAATGAGATATGATACGAAGGTATCTACCTTGGAAGATCGATAAAAAATTAAGAAACTTACAATGGATGAACTTCATGGGATTCTTATAGCCTATGAAATGAGAACGGGGCAAGAAAGGACATCAAAAAGGGAAACAACTTTCAAAACCTCAAAAGAAAAAAAGAACCATGAGCATGTGCCAAATGAAAATCACTCAGACATATAATATGAAGAAGAGGATAACTTTATAAGGAAACTCAAGAAAGGATCTGGGAAATACAAAGGGAAGTTACCTCTCAAATGTTTCAACTATGGAAAAGTTGATAATTTTTCCTCCAAATGTCCCTATCCCAAGCATGCGGATAGTGATGATGAAGAAACACATACTTATTATTGAGTCATTATATTATAGATCAATCCCCTTTTGTGGATTGTCCAAACCCTAATTATATGTTGCTAATTAAGAAGTCATCCCCCATGCCTAATTAAAGTGGTTTTAGCTACTAAGTGAAGAAGTCATCCCTGCTTAATGAAGAGACACCACCCTAGCACATGTCATCCAGTGCAAATAAGAGTGGAAGGTGCCTCATTAATACACTCACTAAGGTCACTCATCTAGTGCGAAAGCTTGAAGGAAGATGAAGTTACTGGAAGAAGGAAGAGAGAGGTGCATTGCTCAATGTTGGATATTCTATAGTGTTTGGTTTATTATCTTGGAATTGTATTGACAATCTATATTAAGGAATTTTTTGTTGGGTTTTCTCCCCCATGAGGGTTTCCTAGGATAAATGTTGTGTACCTTGTGATTGTGTATCTTTTAGTGATCCTGATTATGCTATTATTATCTAGTAAATTGAAAAGAACTTAATAGCAGCTCTAAATTTAACATGGTATCAGAGCCTGACTAAATAGATCACATTTCACTAGGTTACCAAAAACATCATTGTTGTCGTACAAGAAAATTAGGGATTTTTGTTGGAAGAGAATTTCAGCCTAAAAACTACCCAGGGAAGTATGCCCTAGCCTAGCGAACTCATTGGCAGCTTGAGATCACCTTTTCAATGGCCAGAGCCTTCGAAAAGTGAAACCCTAGTTTTCATTAGTACCAAAAAACTAGGAAACCAGAAATAGTACCAGAAGTACCCGTCCAGATTTGCATAGGCCCAGTTTCAAGGGGTAAAATTTGGATTTTTAGAAAACAAACTGAATACAATAAACATAGAGATATGAAGAACAACACAGATATCCAATGAACAATATCTTCTATTGAATAAATGAAATAGGTTGATACTATAAAACTGCAGAACTGAAACACTTTCTCGAATGGTGGTAGCTATCTTCGAGACGAGATGTGGCTTCTATGTGCATCCGTCTGAGTAGAATGATTATAATGAGGCTCCAGATGCATTTTTAACATTAATAATGAATTTCAAAACCCTCGACATCCAAAAACCTAACCCTAGGAGATGAAACGCCAAAATTTATGTGGACCCCTATGGGTAAGTTGGTACCTCAACTTCCATGGGTCGTAACTTTTGCATATGACCTCAGTTTTAGGTGTGTGACAGCCCGTTGGAAATATATTTTCAAGAAATATGCATTACACCATCAAACTTTGACTCCGTCTATAGGTTTACTGTGGAGAGAAAAAAAAATTGTTTAGGGCCCCAAAACGGCGCTGGAAGTACAAAAAGATGTGCTGACATGAAAACATACACAATAAGATGGTTGGATTAGGTGGGAGGCCACCAGTATCCACCTGGAAGATGTGTAGGGATTTAGACAGCCCTGGAAATGTAGAACCCATAATTACAAAGAGGTACAAAAGAATGTGTTGAACTAAAAATTGTCAAGAGGAGCTAGTTGGAATAGGTGGGTGGCCACCAATATCCACTTGGATCAGTCCTTCCCCCTTAGGAAGCAATGGTATCCATTGCATTGAGTTCCCCCATCAGGTGAGGAAAAATTTGTTGAATTTGGCCTTGGTGAGACACTTTCCTTGGTGGAGGAGTTGCCATGCCTTAACAACCCGATAAATTTGGATCCTTTGCTAGTGAGTGCCCTTGACCCGTGTGTCTATTATCTGATTAGTGGATGCATGTTTCATGAAATCAGGGTTGATATCTATTGTTATCAGTTGTTTCGATATCTCTGAGGTGTCCAATAATGGTGGAAAATATGGCCGAAGGAGGTCCACATTGAACACTGGGTGCAATCCAAGGAAGGGTGGAGTGTTGAGCTCAAAAGAATTGCTACCCACAACCTTGGTGATAGTGTAAGGCCCATAGCAAAGTGGGAAGAGATTTTGATGGGGCCCCGTAAGATGATATTTTTGAAAATGTAACCAAACCTTGTCTCCAACCTGAAATGGGTGCGGTACCCTTTGTTGATCATTGCGTTGCTTGTACTTAGCATTGGCCTTCTGCAAAATCTCATGGAACTATTGGTGATTGTGATGAATCTGCTCAATGAATCTGGTGGATTTTTCATTCTCAGACAAAACATGGGAAGAGTTTATCTGTGTGGTTGCAAGAGGTAGTGCAACATAAATGGGACCCAAGGGTTGGAATCCCAACGCCACTTGAAATGGGCTATGGTCGGTGGAGCTATGTAGAGCCCTATTTTAACTGTGTTGAACATAGGGGAGACTCTCATCCCATGTTAGTGGATTCTTAGAGTTCTACATGTGCAGGATGTGCACAATCATCCGATTGACGACCTATGTTTGGTTGTCTATTTGGGGGTGGAAAGTAGTGGATTTAGTGAGCTTGGTGTCCAAAAGTGACCAGAGAATCGAAAAAAATGTTTTGAGGAAACTAATGTCCTAGTCGAGGATGATGGTCTGTGGTATCCTAAAATGGACCCACACTCGTTCGAAGAAGATATTGGAAGTATCTTCCACTTTGATGTTCTTCTTGCAGGCTGTGAGGATGGCCATCTTTGAAAATTGATCAACGACCACAAATATACAATCATTTCCTTTATTGGTGGATGAAAGGCCAGACATGTAATCCATTGAGATGGATTCCCAAGGCTTCTCGAGGTAGGAAGAGGGGTGTATAAGCCATGCTGCTTGATGGTTGGCTTGGCAATGGCATAGGAAGTGCAATATTTGATATACTTGTTGATTTCATGTTGAATTTTTGGCCAATAAAAAAGTTTCTCTAGAATGACCACATTTTTCTCCATGCCAAAATGTCTGGCCATCTGAATGTAGTGGGATTCCAAAATCATCTTTGCACGCTCACTTGCAGGAACACATAGATGTCCCATATGGCATAACAATTCATCCTAAATGTGAAAATCGGTGACATTTGTGCATGTACCCAAGAGATTATAGGTGGTGGCAAAGTCTGGATCTTGTTGATAAAGTTGGGGCCACTCAGATGCCTCATGTCCACAGGAATATAGCACAATGGTGAGTGTAGCCATGGGAGGTTGAATGAGGAATTTAGTGACAAAATTTGTTCTCCCTATCTTATACTTTATCTTGATATGGAACTACTGCAGGAAGGTGGACCACTTCTAATGGAAGTCATTCTGCAACTTCCCCTATATTTGTATGAACTACAGAGGCTTGTGATTAGTGTGGATGATCGTCTCCTTTCCCAGAATGTAATGTTTCCATTGATGACAGACTTGTACAATGGAATACATTTCCTTGTCATAGGTGGGGTATTTACGGACATTATCTAAGAGTGTCTCACTATGGTATGCCACCAAATGACCGTGATGAGTGAGAATTGTGCCTGCATCATAGTCATATGCATTAGTCTCAATCTCAAAGGGTTGTTGTAGATTGAGAAAGGAGAGTACTGGAGCAGAGCACAAGCGATGATTCAGCTCATCAAATGCTCATTTTTGTTCCTTTCCCCACACAAAATTTTCCCTTCCACTGCCCTTGGTCACTTGGCTGAGGGACCATGCAATATGGGAGAATCCCAACACGAACCGTCAATAGAAGTTGGCCAATCCCAAGAAGCTATGAAGCTCAGTTAGTGTGGTCAGGGATGGTTAGTCACGTATGACTTGGATCTTAGCTGGATCAACATGTACCCCATGCTCATCAATTACAATGTAGCCCAAGTGTTGGACCCTATTCATGCTAAAGAAGAATTTTTCCAAGTTGGCATATATCTTGTGTTGCCACAAAGTGCTCAAAACCTGTTGAATATGTCGCATGTGATCCTCCCAAGTTCTATTGAAGATGAGGATGACATCCAAATATACCACCACAAAATATTTGGTGAAATGTCTCAATACATCATTCATCAACCTCATGAAAGTGGCTGGTGCATTTGTTAAGCCAAAGGGCATGACCATCCATTCGAAGAGACCTTCTTTAGATTTTAAAATTGTCTTCCATACATCAGTTCGTTCGATGGGAACCTGGTGGTAGTCATACTTTAGGTCAGTCTTGCTGAAGAAATTTCCCCCCTTGAGTTGGTCAAGAAGGTCATCAATCCTGGGAATTAGGTATCAGTTCCTAACTGTGATTTTTTTTAATGCTATGTAATTAATGCAGAGTCTCCAGGTCCCATCCTTCTTCTACACCAATAAAATTGGGCTTCCACAAGGGGAGGATCTAGTTCTGATGTGCGCCTTTTGAAGAATCTCTTGGATATGACACTTGATTTCATCATTTTCCATTAGCGAGCAACAATAGACTTTTCCATTAGGCATAGGTGCACTGGGGGTTAGATCAATTTGTAGAAATTTCAATACCAATTAAGTATTGCTCGGATTCTCCTGATCTAACAATTATTTGTCACTTGTTAAATACATAATCGCTTCTACTAATATTCTTGTGGAATTTAAACCACGATCGACAATACAATATCAAGAAAAACAATCAATCAAACATAACACACATGTTTTATTGGGAAAGCATAAAGCTAAAAACCCCACTATCATATATTATGTATATCATGGATCATGAAATAATCTCATACAAAACTCTAATCCAAGAGCTCTCAGTACAATACAATTGTCTCACACTGTCATACAAAAATCAACAAATACATGTGACAATTCTCTGTGTCCAGAGAGCCTGCCTCCTCTGCTCAATCCATGCAATGGATGATTGAATCCTCTACCTAGACTGCACATGCTCATGGGCATATCCACTATGTGTGTGTTTGCATGAGTGCACTTCACTCAAATCACAACTGATAGCCAAATTGTCCCTTTCACCTGTTATCTCAATTGGGTCTCCACTGGATCTGACATGCATGTAGTTAATAGTGGTAAATATTCAGTTTCATGTGAGATCACTGATTGTGAATTAATTGATAATTAATTCACTAAAATCTCACTAGTGAAAGTTTAGTTACAACTAGTACAACTGAGCTTAACTCACTTAACTGAGTTAAACTACTTTACAACTCAAATAACTACACTTATAATTCTGTTACAACTCCAAATCACTCAGTTATAAATGAGATAATAGATTAATATTTATTGTCCAATTTATTTAAGGGAAAAATAAATTAGACACACATTTCTTGTTGACTTTTCAACATAATTGGATGCTTGACTTGGAAGTGTGTCGGTACCCCAGTGGGTGAGGAGAATATGTCTCTATACTCTTCCACGATCCTGTCCACTTGCTTCTACTACAAAGAAAGGCTCTATGTAGAGGCCACAGATGTGGCGGTGACCTTCTATTTACTATGATGATGGATCACAAAGAAGAAAAAACTTCCTAATTTGTTAAATGAACTTACTCCATTGCTTATCAGAGATTAAAGAAATAGTAGTAGGCGATGCTACCTCTAGTATCCTGTACAATTGTCTACCCAAAGTAATAATAATGTTGCAGGGTATAGACTCATGCACAACATGACACTTCCACAAATATGTCTATCCTAAAACAACATCACAAAATTCAAGGGGAGAAATATCACACAATACCTCATCTTCGAAAGGCTTGATGTCGTAGACTACGCGAAACTGTTGGATGACACGAAGATCTCTTCCTTGGTGAAGCAAGCTGATGGTGTAGAGTTGCGGGTGTGGTGTCATCGACAGGTCCAGCCGCTTGACAACTTCTACTAAGATGAGGTTATTTTGAATACCACTATCGAAAATGAAATGAATTGGATCCCCCTTTACCCACATATGTGAGTGAAAGAGGAATTCCCCTTCCTCTGGTTCTTCTGGTTCACTTGGTTGGACTTTGGTGGTAGTGATAGTGGCACTAGGTTCAACATCAATAATCTGCTTCCCACCTTTTGGATTTGATTTGGAGTCCGAATCGACCTCTGACTCGAAATCCTTCAGCTCAACCATGAGTGACTTCTTGGAGCGACATTCTTCAGTGTTGTGCCAAGGTATTTTATGGTATTCACACCATTTTCTCGTGTCCTTATTTGTCTTCTCATTTCCCTTCTTGTGTTGCAGCTTGGACTAGTTTTCCTGAGAATGGCCATCTTTGTTATGTCCCTTCCTGTGTGGGTTAGGGCCACCTTTTCCCTGCTTCGACTGTGACAAGTTTTCATATCCAAACTCTCGCCTCTTCTGCTTAAATTTTTGCTCGATCTTGACAACATATCTATAAGCTGTACCCAATGAGGCGATGTCCAGAACCTCCATTTTTGTTTGAATGTATATATGTAAACAACCATGGTATTTGAGCACTAGATGTCACTCAGAGTCTTTGATACCCAATTTGGTGTGCAGGGTATGAAAAATATTGGTGAAATCTGGTACTATCTGGTCCCTTTCCTGATGCAGGGTGGTCCATCTGGTGTATTGGTCCTCGTAGCTTCCAACAGGGTATTATTGTTCTTTAATGACATCCCGGAAGGAATCCCATGTAGGGGAAACCAAAAATATTGCATATTACTCTATGGCCCTTTTCTCAGAGTAAGTATCCCACTAGTCCTTAACATGGGGGATGACCTTAAGGACTGCAAAAGTAATCTTTTTCGTATCGTAAAAATTGTGGTCCGAAAAATACCCTTCGAGTAGATTCAACCATTTATCTACAACATCCGCATCTATCAATTCTTAAAATAATGGAATATAAAAATTTACATGTACCTTGAAGGGGGTTGCATGGACGCTTGATGAATATGCTTCTCCTGTGGGCATTCATCAAAGGATCTATACAAAGTTGTCCATCATTTCATTCCTTTGTCCATCATCGTGCAAGGGATTCCTCGAGAAACATTTTAAAAGGATCTCCTACTCCATCGTCTTTCTTCTCATCCCCCATGGGTTGTGTTTTAGCTCCGTGCGACTAATATTGCAACGACTCTATTGGTTCGAGTCCCAACTTCTTGTACCTAGATCTTGTCGGGGACATGCACGGAGAAACATGAATGAAGAGCAGACCTCTCTGATACCACTGATCCATATTTAGGAATGAAACGAACTTATTAACAGACTGAATAAAATAAACACAAAGATATGAAGAACAACATATATATCCAGTGAAAAATATCTTTTATTGAATAAATGAAATAGGCTGAAACTGTAAAACTGTAGAACTGAAACACTTGCTCAAATGGTGGTAGCTATCTTTGAGAATATATGTGGATGCTACACACATCCGTCTGAGAAGAATGATTACAATGAGGCTCTAGAGTCCTTTTTAACATTACTCATGAATGCCAAAACCCTAGACATCCAAACACCTAATCCAAGGAGATGAAACACCAAAATTTATGTGGGCCCCTATGGGTAAGTTGGTACCTCAACTTCTCGGGGTCGTAACCTTTGAATATGACCTATGTTTTAGGTGCGTGATAGCTTGTCGGAAAGGTCTTTTCAAGAAATATGCATTACACTGTCAAACTCTGACTTTGTTTACAATTTGACTGTGGTGAGCCAAAAAAACATTGTTTAGGGCCCCAAAATGGCCCTGGAAGTACAAAAAGATGTGCTGAAATAAAAACATACAAAATAATCTAATTGGATTAGGTGGGAGGCCACCAGTATCCACTTGGAATATGTGTAGGGCTTCAGAAAACCTCAAAAGTGTATAACCCACAATTACAAAGAAGTACAAAAGAATGTGTTGAACCAAAAACTATCAAGAGGAGCCTGTTGTAATAGGTGGGTGGCCACCAATATCCACCTGGATCAAGACTGCACCAGGATACTCACCTCATCCAAGCACACCTCTTAGTAAGTTCAGATTTAATTTCTGAGCACTTTCAATTTTTGGCCATTTTCCTAGCTCCAGGTCAAGATGTCTGCGCACCAAGCTTGTTGAAAAGTTAGAAGGTGTGGATAAATTCCATGCCTGGAAGTATAGGATTGCACTCATTCTTGAAGAGAATGACCTTGCAAGATTCATCAAGGAAAATGTACATTCAGAACCCGCAGATGTTACAATTAAAGCAAAGTACCAAAAAGATATGGTTATGGCCAAAAGAATCATTACAAACTCTATTAAAGAACACTTGATCCCTCAAGTGTCCTCTAAGAATACTCCAAAAGAAATGTTTTATTCCCTAACTAGAATGTATGAAGGAAGTAACATTAACCAGAAGATGAACTTGAGAACCCAACTCAAGAATACAAAATGCAGAAAGGAGAAACCATTCATGATTATTTCTCTAGGGTTTCTAAATTCAAGGAAAAACTAGAAGCGATTCGAGGCAACCTAGATGAATATGAACTCATAATTCTCTCACAATACCTTGGGATTCCTTCATCCAAAATATTTGTGCAAGAAAGGAAAAACTCCAATTTCACAGTCTTTGGGAAGAATGTGTTCAAGAAGAAGCAAGAGTAGTTAACCGAGAAGCAATACTACTAAGGGATAAAGATCAAGCCCTAGCTTCTCATGCTAAAGGAGGAAAGAGAAGGTCTCTCTTCAAGAAGGAGACCCACCTACATAAGGAATCTCACCCTCCAAGGAGATTTCAGAAGTTTCAGAAAGGTCAAAGAAGAGAAAAATATTTATCCTCTTATCAATGTTACCATTGTGACAAGATGGGACATATTTCTAAGAAATGTCTAGCTACAAGAGAATAATACAATAGGAGAAATAAAAAGACACCATTCCCATGCAGTTGAAGATGATGAGCCACCCACAAACATGATTAAAGAAAATATCAAAGGCTAAGTCTTATTCTCTTCCCTCTCAGGATCAGTGTCACCTAGAGAGGATACTTGGCTCATAGATAGTGGTTCTTCTAAGCAGATGACAGGTCAGAGAGACATTCTCTCTAGCCTTATAGAAAATAAATTTCCCCATAAAGTTACACTTGGAGATGATTACCAGTACCCTATCAAAGGAGTGGGATAATCCACTTACAAAATTGATTCAGGGACCCCATTGAAGATGAAGGATGTACTATATGTACCAGGTTTGACAAAGAATTTACTTTCTATCTCAGCTTTAGATAATAAAGGTTTCAGGGTTGCATTCATAGATGGTGAAGTCCTTATCTAGCCTAAAGGAAAAACCATAGAATATGCAATTTTTATTGGAATAGAAGAAGGTGGCCTGTATAAGTTAAAAGGTCACCTAGATGCAGCCTTGACTCACTCCAGTGAGATTCCATGTGAACTTTTTCATAGAAGACTATCTCACATCAATTACAAAGCCTTACCATATGTGAGCAAAGTAGTTATAGGTCTACCATATTTAAAGGTTGGTCATGAAGGTGTGTGCAAGGGATATGCACAAGAAAAGAACATAAATAATCCTTTCCCGAAGAATGACATTATAGAAGGAGTCTTGGAGCTCATCCACTCAGATGTATGTGGCCCAATGCCATCAACCTCTCTTAGTGGGTAAGTATACTATGTGTCATTTATTGATGACTATTTTTGCAAAACTTGGGTTTACTTCTTGAAATCAAAAGATGAAGTGTTTGGAAAATTCAAGGAATTCAAATCCTTGATAGAGAATCTCTCTGAAAGAAAAATCAAGATACTCAGGTCAGATAATGTAGGAGAATACATATCAAGATATTTGGTTGTCCGGTGTTTGTACACATTCTTAAAGAGAAGAGAACCAAGATGGACCCTTCAAGAAAGAAGGGAATGTTTTTTGGATACTGTGAGGTATCTAAGGCCTTCAAATTTACATACTAGGTTACCATTTTATTGATATCAGTAGAGATGTAACCTTTGATGAAGATGTAGCACTCAAGAAATCAAGAATATGTCAGCTTGAATATGTATATGAAGAATATTATGTAGCTCCCAAATTTTTTAAAACCAGTAAGGGAAGTTACAAATACCCCTGATGATGAGATTCAAGAAGATCATGATATGATAGAATCTCAAAAACCTCCCCAGATGACGATCTCTCACAAGAGAAAGCCAGCTTGGGCAAGGGAACTTATTCAAGATGGAGAGAAGTATGGCTCCCCAGAAGGAACCATGATACAAGTCAAGAAAACTAATCCATTCTCCAGTTATATGACTTTGATGTGTGATCTCATAGAAAAGGAGCCTACTTGCTTTGAAGAAGCCATTCAAAATAAAGAATGGGAAGATTCCATGACAAAATAATACCAGTCAATTATAAAGAATGATGTATGGGAAATAGTTCCCAAACCGAAGAGCAAAGATGTGGTATCTTTCAAATGGTTATACAAGATAAAACATGTTGTTGATGGAAGTATTGAAAAACATAAAGCAAGGTTTGTAGCTCGTGGATTTTCTCAAAAGGAAGGCATTGATTATGTAGAGGCGTTTTCTCCTATAGCCAGATACACTTCTATCAGAACCATCATATCTCTTGTAGCAAATATGAAGTGGAAGTTACACCAGATGAATGTGAAAACAACCTTCTTAAATGGTGTCATTGAAGAAGAAGTTTATATATAACAACCTCAAGGGTTTGAAGTCAAAGATAGAAAAACTCATGTATGCGGGTTGAAGAAGGCTTTGTATGGATTGAAGCAAGATCCTAGAGCTTGGTATGGAAGAATTGACAGTTTTCTGACGAGATTAGGATTTACCAAGAGTAAAGTTGATTCAAACCTTCACTTCAAGGTTGTGAATGATGAGCCACTTATATTTATTTTATATGTGGATGACTTGTTCTTAACCGGAGAAGAAAATCTCATCATTGATTGTAAGAAGAAGCTCATTGTAGAATTTGAGATGAAAGACCTAAGACTAATGCATTATTTCTTAGGTCTTGAGCTTTGGCAGAGCCCAGAGAAGATATTCCTTAACCAAGGGAAGTATGTAGTTTAAATACTGAAGAGGTTTGATATGTTGGAGTGTAAATCCATGAACATACCCATGGAAACAAATTTGAAGCTCATGGTTGATACTTTGTCAGAATTGGTTGATGCTACACTATATAGACAGATCATTGGATCATTTATGTATCTGACGAATACCATGCAATATATATGTTTTGTAGTGAACACCATGAGTTAGTATCTGTTAGAGATCAGACGTGTTCACCTTATTGATGAAAAACATGTGATGAGATACCTTAAGGGTATGTTGGACTTTGGTCTCTGTTATAATGGATATCATAGCTTCATACTGGTTGGTTATACCGATTTATATTGGGATGGAAGTGTTTCTAAAAGAAAGAGCACTTCAAGATGTTTTTTCAGTCTAGGGTCAACCATGACTTCATGGTAGAGTAGGAAGAAATTGATTATTTCTCTCAACACGACAAAAGAAGAATACATTGTTACATGTTCCGCCAGTTGTGAAGCCATATGGATTTGGAAGTTGTTGATAGGTCTATTTGATCTAGAGATGGAAGAAACCATGATTCTATGTGATAACCATAGTTTCATAAAGATGATGGAGAACTCTATGTTTGAAGACAAGTCGAAGAATAAATCCGATATCACTACATTCGTGATATGGTGTAGAGGGGATCCATAAACCTCTAATATATTGGCACATATGAGCAAGTTGCATATGTGTTGACCAAGCCTCTGTCTCGTGTAAATTTTGAGAACTTTCAAGATAAACTTGGTATAGTCTAGAAGGACCTCCCTCGAAAGGGGGAGTGATGTTGATGATATTGTTGGCACAGGGGTAGACCCAGGGTTCAACGCTTCAACAACGTACCAAACAAAACCTAAATATCGACCCTTTCAGCAACACCTTTGAATCATATGAAGTCTCACCTGAGGTAGAGGTAGGGGGGGTTGTAGGACTGAAGTGTCTACAACCTATCTGGGACATAGATCTGTGATCAAAACACTTAACAAATTGCTTATCTAATCAATATGCATTAGTTCTTAACTCCCATTCACATCGTAGATTAAACCCTAAATATATAACATCGCAATAATGAGCAGATCACACACTTCCAATTGCTTAGCACATAGCATTAACTTAGATCTAGCATTCATTTACCATACTAAGAATCTATACATCTATCTAACATATATAAATATCAGTGCACTAAGAAAATAAACACATAAACAACATAAACAATATTTCACAAAGCACATCAACACAAGATATACATGGTTCACCCCAATGGCGGGCTATGTCCACCAACTTCTTCCTCTTATTTATTAGTCTTCTTCAATCTCTTACAACCATATGCTATTGTGCACAAAGCCACAGAGACCAATTCTGTAGAGGATAGGATATCTGCATGCATCCCACCAGATCCTCCTTCCAAAATTAGGTCAAGGCACAGAGCCAACTCCTTATTAGCACAAAGCCTCTTACAATCACTTGCACTTAGCTAGAACTTTACATATTCTTACATGAAGCCAAATAGGAACAACTTCTCTTTAAGTCCTATCTACTTATTTATACATTACAAAAAGGCCTAAACATGGGTAAACCCATGGTTCGACATCCCATACCTGTTACATAAACCCTAAAAGTCCAAAAATCCTACAAAACAAGCGATATCCCGCGATCTTCGCTTCGCCTGGGAGCTCCATCTTCGACCAGCCTGTCAAAGTCTCAAAAATGGTCAAACAGGACCAATGTTCTCTCAAAACTTGGTCGAGGGACAACATCCCCCCAACACTCACATGTGACTCATCCCGAGTCACTCTGATCTGGGCAATACCGCATCAAAGGCCTCGAGCTTAGATCAAACTGCCTCAATTTGCTACTTCGCCAGAGCCTCCTACTCGGAAAACTCCTGAATTATTTTCTTAGTGACAGGCCCTTCCAAGCGTTGTTCCACTATTGTGCCACCTGTTCTATCTGTGAGCCTTGTCCTTCGATCTCTTCAAAAACCATGCAGGCTTCTTCCTGCACTGGCTGGAGTCTCTGTGTAACCTCCATAACTCTGCTTTGGATGGCAGTGACCTATTGCTAGACTGTGTGATGTTACTGTGACCTCTTCATATTCTCAATTGTAGTAAGTAGCTTCGTCTGTGCTTGCATGATGGATGCCTGCTACTTCACCTCCTGGAGCTGTGCTTCCAATTTCCTCAGCTCTGGATCTTTTGCAAGGTGCTCATAGGTCTGCGCACTTCAATCACTTAATTGTTTACACTTTGAGGCCAATTCCCTGATTTGTTCTACTGCATTCCTGGCATCTTCTTCCCTTTGATCGCACACTTCTTGTGGATTGCTCGATACTTCTTGGATTTATAGCTCCATTACTCTTGCTTGAAGCTGTTGAATAGTTTTGGCGAGCTTCCCCACTTGCATCTTAGTTGACTCTGGTTCCTCCTATGCCAAGCCCGACACAGAGAGAACTTCTATAGTTACTACCTCTTTGACCACATTATGCTCTGCAAGCAACTGGTCTTTTTCTTTCTACATATTCTCTTTGTCCTCCTCAAACATTGCCCTAATTTCATATTTCTCCTATCGCACAACTCAAAATTTCTCTAAGGCCTCTTCCTTTTCTTGCTTCATGGCTTCTGTAGCCTGTTCCTTTTCTTCTTGGGCTCAATGAAGTCGAGCCTCTGTCGCATCTTCTAACCTTCGAAATTGAGCGGGATCATCCCCCAATTCTACACTTTTTGCTGAAGATGGCGCAGTAGGTACTATGAGACTAGAATGGATAGCTTGTTGGATGTCCTTGAGATCCTTCTCTGTTTTTTCATACATCAAATCCTTCTTTTTTCCCTGTCTCTGCAAGATGTCTTCTGAAGTGTCCTATATGGTTGTGATGATAAGATCAATATCATCCACTATGAGCACATTCTTCGATTGAGGTTTGTTGGTGCGGGCCTTCTTTCTTCCCAAAGGTTTCTCCAGGGAAACCTTCCTCTTCTACGATGCTTCTATTGTAGTGAGGGGATCCTTCGGTAGTGTGGCTTCACCTTTGTCTTACTTTTCTTCATCTTTGCCTCCTTCCTCTTGGTTCACTTCATCTCCTCCTTCTCCTGCAAGTGAGTCAGGCCTACTTTAATATGATGTGTTGTCCTCCTCATCAGTTTCTATGTCTTGGACTTCATCCTTTTTCTTATTTTTCTTCACACTGATCTGTCCATCATACTTAGTCCGGATGACCAAAGGACTTCCGATGATTTCGAGGTCAAAGAGTTCTGCATATTCGATTGGTACAAGGAATTCTGCTGGCCATTCCTTAGTGATCTCTTCCATGTCTTCATCGGTCAATTTATAGTAGGACTTTAGCTCTTCCTTACTTTCATCCCTACACGCGGTGATGTAGATGAAGTGTCATTCTACATGAAACTTTGCTAGCGGCCCTTACTAATGGAGTGTATTCGGTGTCATTCGGGGGAATGATTCAATGGAGCGCTTCAATTGTAGGTAGTAAGCATGGAAGATAGTGTTCGATTTCCATTGCTTCGCCATATTGTTTGTATACCACAAGCTAGCAAACCTCGTAGCCAATAGTTATGATGGCTCAACTTTTGGGAAGGCTTCTCCTTCCGGCATTTTCCAGGCAACAAATGCGATTAAAATCAATAACCAACTGAAATTAAATTCATATCCTTGGTCCTGTGCTTCGCAATAGTCCTTCTCCAACTCGTTGACGAGGTAACTCGCTTAGTTCATCTGCATTCCTTCGACACACTTCCCTGTGAGGTCGACTACGAACCCCATGACTTGTGTTGGATGGTTCTTTTTGACGGGCTTGCCCACGATAAGATGACAAGCCATGCGCACTGCACCATCCTAGATGGATACTACCTTGTATCCTCACTTCCCCTTCTCTACATCACCATAAGATTCCTTTATACGTTGTGCCAAGGAGTGATCTAACGTCTTCCCTAGGTAGAACTGGTGAGGGTCCGATCTCTGCATGATTAATCTAGTGATCAAGTGGATTAGCATCGGATCCACAGTCACGCGCCTGAAAAGCCATAGATACCCTCCATGATACCACGACAGGAGGAGTTTAACACAAGCGTTAACTTCTTGATGTCATTCAAAGTGGGGGATCTTCATCACTTTCAAGATCGTGGAGCATGCGAGCTCCTTAATCCATGGTTGGGGAACTATATTGGGATTCTTCCAAGTTGTCTTCATCAAGTACCTATGCGGTGCAAGCATCGCATAGTTATTTTGGTCTCCGAGGTTGAAGTCGTTGATCTTGAGAGCTGGGATCAGTCCTAACTGGGGTCCAACTGCACGTATCCCCTTCGGGAGGTATGCAGTGATGAGCATGTACTCAAATTCATGCAAGATATTGTCACAGCTAACTGCACCAGCCAAAGGTGGGGTTTAGTCAGGCAAGATCGATGGGATCTTCTTCGCGTTAGGCAGATCATTGTGGTGTTTTCTTCATTTCTCAGCAATGCGGCTAGCACATCGTCCAGTCGATGGGGATGCTTGAAATCCATCAGCCGATGATGCCTATATTCCTACAGACATGAATTTCTCAGTCACGAAGTCTACAAGAATCTCTTCCATAGACTTCTCTACTATGCTATGCTCACCCGACATTCACACTTGTACTCAAGGAGTTTGGGTAGGCGAATAGACAAACAAGGTAATCAAACAAACGGTGAGGTCTAGACAGCACAATGTGATATGCAATCAATTCTGTGTTAGCTCAAATATCTTAGTTTTCAAAAAGTGGTCCCGGCGCAACATCCGATGGGTTAAATAAGCAACATCGTAATGAATCCCTCCAATGGGTAGGAATACGTCCATTAATGCGCATCCATCCATTATGGCATGGTCTCAATGGTCCAACGACAATATTTCCATTAATAACTATGTTTCTAGCCGTTCTAGAGCATCATTCTAACATTCTGGACGCCTCCAATGGTCATATAGCTTTGTCGTGGCGAAGTCCCATTCTACATTGTTCTGCTATTCCGATGAAGTTCAAGTTCTGCAAGACTGTCTTCTGCGAAGTCTTCTCTGGAACTTCCTGCAGTTTTTATAACTTTGCTTTCTTCTTACTGAGATTTCTAGCCTTCTTTCCTATGATTTGAGTCTCTGGGTTCCTCTTTCCATTCTTATTCTTATCTTCTCTTAGCGTAGTAACTTCACACTGTTGGGGGTCTTTCAAAGGGTTCAAAGGCAATACCTTTTCTTTTACTATTTCTGGGGTGAATGCACTTCTTTCCTGCATGGACATGTGCTTTAAGACTTATTCTGTTCTTTCAACTTCGACAACTAATTCTATGGCCCTTTGTAGCTTTGACTTGTCCTCTTGTTCTTCTATTAGTTGTGTTATTTTGCTGGCTATGAAGTCCCTTAATTCTTTTTTTTTTGGTTCTGTAGTTTTCTCCTCTACTTTCCTTCTGATCTGGTCCTTCTCAATCCAATTATTTCCTAACAAAAGTGAAAAAGGGGCGTTGTTCTCGACAAACTTAATGACTTCGAATTCTTCTTCGATCGATGTTTCATGAGCAATCATAGGTATATTAGTAACTCTTCCACATAGGGTTATCATATTTCCTTTAAACAATCTTATCCTTCCCAATGAAGGAACCATAGCAGGCTTTCCCAAAATTTCCCAAGTGCTTTATGGCATAATATTCACTTGTGTTTCCTCATCCAAGACACTGTCTATGTCGAAGTCTCCTATTCTTGTTTCTATGCATGAATTCTCTTTTAAGATCTCTGGTAAATTGATGTTTATGTGATCATTCAGTGTTTCTTTCAGCTGTAATAACATAGTCTCTGATTCTTTCTGGTTTTCTAACATATCCTTAGTTCCTTGACCTTCTTCATAGTTTTCTTGTCTCATGTTCATCTTTTCAACTTTGGAAAACATTCTAGGGCAATCCTCAACTTTGTGACCAATAGATTTACAACAAAGACAAATAGGACCTATACCAGGGAATTACTTAGCAAGATGTCCCGATCTTCTGCAATTATAACACAATGTCAATCCTCTCTTTCTTTTAAACGAACCCCAACCTTTCATTTACTACACACTGGGATCACAGTGATAGACTTGCAATCTACAAAAATTCTTTCTAAGTTCTTGCATCCACTTGTTAGTCCAAAAATTCTTTCTATGCATAGGAATAACATATCTTTCTCTATTTCTATCAAATTTATTCAGATCAATTCTTTCTTCTAGATGTGCCCTAGTTTTTAGACTAGAAAAAATCTATCAAACAGACCTAGATTCATACTTTTGAAGAAACAATTTCCACTTATCTTACCTTTAGCATAGCACAAATATTTAAGATCTTACCTCTTTTCTTCAAATATGGTTCCTTTCTTAGCACAGAGCTTCACAAGTCAAGTAGAATATTGCGCACTGCAACAACATATATACGCACATAGATTTCTCTTTTCTTTAGTTCCCAGCTATCACAGTTTCAGGTCTCGACAATGGAACCATTTGTTGGCACAAGGGCAGACCGAGGGTTCAACACTTCAATAATGCACCAACAAAACCCTAACTACCGGCCCTTTCAAAAACACCTGCGAAGCAAATGAAGTCTCAACCGAGGTAGAGGCAAGGGGGGTTGTAGGACTCAGGTGTCTACAACCTAGCTAGGACATGGATCTGTGATCACAACACTTAACAGAGCACTTATCTAATAAATATGCATTAGTTCTTAACTCCCATTCACATCGTAGATTAAACCTTAAATACATAACAACGCAGTAATGAGCAGATCACACACTTCCAATTTCTTAGCACATAGCATTAACTCAGATCTAGCATTCATTTATCATATTAAGCATCCATACATATATCTAACATATATAAAGAGCAGTGCACTAATAAAATAAACACATAAACAATATTGCACAAAGCACATCAACACATGATATATGTGGTTCACCCCAATGGGGGGCTATGCCCACCAACTTCTTCTTCTTATTTATTAGTCTTCTTCAATATATTACAACCATCTTCTACTGTGCCCAAAGCCACAGAGCCAAATTATGTAGAGGGTAGGAGATTTGCACGTAGCCCACCAGATCCTCCTTCCAGAATTAGTTCAAGTCACAGAGCCAACTCCTTATTATCACAAAGCCTCTTACAATCACTTGCACTTAGCTAGAACTTTACATATTCTTTCATGAAGCCAACTAGGATTGGCTTTTCTCTAAGTCCTATCTACTTGTTTATACATTACAAAAATGACTAAACATGGGTAAACCCATGGGTCGACATCCCATACATGTTACATAAACCTTAAAAGCCCAAAAATCCCGCAAAACAAGTGAGATGGAGCGATCTCCACTTCGCTTGGGTGCTCCATCTTCGACCAGCCTGTCGAAGTCCCAAAAATGGTCAAACACAACCAATGTTCTCTCAAAACTTGGTCGAGGGCCAACAGATACTATGGTATCCTGACAAACAGTGGCTAGCTCAGTTAGGATTTTATATTGTAGGGGATTAATCATCCCTGTACAGATACCAAAGGTTCGGTAAGGACGATCTGTCAGAGTACCTTTGCATGTATATGCTAGTTGTGGTAAGTAGTGGTAGATCTGTTAGCATTTTTATAATCCTAGGGAATTTTATGATTCTTGGGAAGGTCCTGAAGGTTCGGTAAGGATGGTTTGTCAGAGTACCACGTGGTAGCTATGTTAGGATTTTATATCCTAGGAAATCTTATTATTTCTGGGTAGATCCCTAGGGACTGTCAGAGTACCATCAATTGTTGTTGATACACATGCCTCATTCTATTTCCCCGTGATGATGATGATGATGATGATGGTGCTCCAACCTTGTGCTATGATGATGTTTCTCTAGCCTCATGTTGTGATTATGTTTCTCCAGCCTCGTGTTGTGATGTTGTTTCTCTAGCCTCGTGTTGTGATGTTGTTGCTCCAACCACGTGCTGTGATGATGTTTCTCCAACCTCATGTTGTTGATGACGATGTTGTCGATGTTGTTGTTATAGATTTTATGCTAACTGATGTTGATGTTTTAGGTTGCAGCTTCATGCTGTGAACGATGATGATGATGTTGTTCCAGATCCATATTGTGAATGATGATGATGATGCTATTCCAACTCCATGATGTGAATGATGATGATGATGATACTCTAGATCCATGTTGTGAATGATGATGCTATTGATGATGAAATTTTTTTCTGATGATTTATAGATATGCTAGCCAGTGTTCCAGATGTTGTTGATGTTACTTCCCTCTCTCTCTCCTGATGATGTTGTAGAATACCCTTCATGTTAAGGGGGAGTGTTGAAATATTGTAACTACAAAGAATAATTCTACTTATTACTGAGTTACTATCTTATAGATCAATCCCCTTTTGTGGATTGATCATGTCAACCTTTGTATTAGACCAAATCCCCTTTTTTAGATTGGTCGAACCCTAATTATATGCTACTAATTAAGAATTCGCCCCCCGGGCCTAATTAAAGTGGTTTTAGCCACTAAGTGAAGAATTCAACCTTGCTTAATGAAGATACAACACCCTAGCACCATCCAACTAGTGTAAATAAGAGTGGAAGATGCCTCATTAGTACACACACTAAAGTCACTCATCTAGTGCGCAAGTTTGAAGGAAGCTGCAGTTACCAGAAGAAGGAAGAGAGAGGAACATTGCTCAGTGTTTGATATTCTATAGTGTTTGGTTTATTATCTTGGAATTGTGTTGGCAATCTATATTAAGGAATTTTTTGCTAGGTTTTCTCCACCATGAGGCTTTCCTAGGATAAATGTTGTGTACCTTGTGATTGTGTATATTTCAGTGATCTCGCTTATGCTATTATTATCTAATAAATTGAAAAGAACTTAATAGCAACTCTAAATTTAACACGTATAACCATAAATAACTTAAAAAGGGGAAAATTGGAAACAAGAAAAAAATCTACAAGAAAAAAGAAAAATTTACTCTAAAGAAGACAGTAGTTCATTTCACATGAGTGAATATGATGAGATAGAGCTTCTATTTATGGGCATAGAAACTCAAACTAATACTATTGAGGATAATATTTGAAATGAAGGAAAACCTGAAGTTGAAGGAGAAGTATACCTGAAAGAAGAACTTATTAGTTCTCTCGAAGGACTGAGAAAATATAAAAGGAAGAACAAATATTTAAGAGAAAAACTATTAGAATATAAAGAAGAACAAAAATAAAGAGAAAAGGAAGTTTCAAAAACCATCAAGGAAACAAAAAAAATCATTATTGATTTGAAGACTCAACTCCGTGAAGCTAAAAAAATGGAAGAATTCATAAGAAAACAACTCAATGAAAATCAATCAGACTATGAAAATATAGAGGTTGAAATTGTTCTTCTGAAAAAAGAACTTGAGAAAGGAAATAACCAATCAAGATTTGAAAACAGTTCAAAAATCTTGGATGATATTCTTAACAATCAAAGACCATCTAGCAATAAGTCAAGACTAGGTTATGATCAAAAGAAAATTGATAAAGGCTCAAACACTACAACACAAAAAACTGATAAAAATCCAAACAGTTATGCAACTTCCCTCCAAAGCTCCTTCAAAAATGAAGAAAACAAGATAAAGACTTATTCTAATAAATAGAAATCTTCTCTCCCTTCAAAAGAAAATGAATATGGTAGTAATACAACTCTAATAAGAACTCTTCCAAAAAGGTATCAACATCTCTTTCTTGTCTATTGCTTCTATTGCAATAATTTTGGGAATAAAGCATTAGATTGTAAGGCTTATGGAAAGAACAATCATAAAAGAATTCAAGGACATGTCTATAAGTACAACAATAACAATAGTAATCAAATAAATATAAACTATAATTCATTTTCTCCATTACTAGATTACAATATTGAATTCTACAAATGAAACAATTATGGTCATAAATCTAGTGATTGTAGACTGTCAAAAAATTCCATGAAGACTTCCAACATTCAAGAAGAAAAACATAAGAAGATATGGAAGGAAAAACAAATGGAAGAAAAGGAAACAAAATGTAAGGTGGCCTTATATTCCAAGAATAAAAGAAGCCAATGGTATGTTTACAATGGATGTTCAAAGAATATGATAGGAGATCAAAACAAATTCCTCAATCTGAAAAAGAAATAAAAAGGAAGTGTTACACTTGGAGATAATGTCTCTGCCAAGATACTTGGAAAGGGTACAATCAGGGAAATAATAGAGCTAAAGAAGAAAATGTACTATTAGTTGAAAATTTGAAGCCTAATCTTTTAAGTGTGAGTCAAACATGCAATCAAGAATACATTCTCATATTTGACTCCAAAAATGTGAAATTAGAAAATAAGACCCAGGAAAATTAGTGGTTGTTGCACCAAGAACACCAAACGATGCATATATCTTAAACAGAAAAGAAGAAAAAAAATATTGCATGGGTCAAGTAGATGAAATTTGGTTATGGAATAGAAGAATGGGACACTTAAGCTTTGATAACTTGAGAAAAGTTAGTAAAAAGGAAGCTGTGAAAGATATGCCAAAGGTTATAAGACCTTCAAACTCTATTTGTAGGAACTACCAACATGGAAAGAAAACAAAAGTAAGATTCAATACAAAGGAATAACATACATCAAAACCATTAGAACTTTTTCACACTAACCTCTGTGGACCAATGATAACTAAAATCATACAAGGTGAACATTACTACATTTTATTCATTGATAACTATACAAGAATGACTTGGGTATCCTTTCTCAAAGAAAAATCAGAAACATTCGAAAAATTTGAAGTCTTCAAAGCACATGTTGAAAATGAGACTGATCTCAAAATCAAGTGCCTAAGATAATACAATAGAGGGGAATTTACCTCAAATGAGTTCAACGGGTTTTGTGAAACTCATGGAATTAAAAGACACTTTTCAGCTCTAAGAACTCCTCAAAAAAATGGAGTTTCTGAAAGAGAAAATAAAATTGTTCAAGAAGCAACCAAAACTATGTTAAATGAAGCCAAAATCACAGACATCTATTGGAGAGAGACATTGTATACATAAGTATACATACTTAACAGATAACAACTTGGAGTCAACCGTAACAAAACACCATATGAGTTGTGGTTTGGAAGGCCAAAATTAGTCAAACGCTGCAAAGACTTTGGGAGAAAATGTTATATAAAGAGAGATGATGATAACCTAGGAAAATTTGATTCCATATCAGATGAAGGTATATTTCTTGGTTACTCATCCAACAAAAAGACATACAGATGCTATAATCTGAGGCTGCACAAAAGTCTGGAAAGTGAAAATGTAAAAGTGGATGATTTGAAATCAAGAAGAAACAAATTTCAAGATAATTCATAATATGATCAAATAAGAAGAAATAATGATGATGAAGAAGAAATTAAAGAAATAAAAGATGAAGAATCAAAAAGTGAAGAAGAAAAGGAATAGGAAGAATTCCCAGGACAAGATACAAAAGAACCATCTAGAAGAATACAAAGAGATCATCTTGAAAGTCAAATCCTTGGTCATAGAAGCGTCGGAGTTGAAACAAGAAGAAAACTAGAATATGAATTATAACAAGCATTGATCTCCCCAATAGAACCAAAAACATTTGCATAGACAAACAAAGATGAAGACTGGATCAAAGCCATGAATGAAGAGTTTGATCAAATAGAGAAACATCTGACCTGGGAACTTGTCCCACAAAAAAAAAAAAATGTGGCAGGGATTGTTAGCACCCTATAATTTATGTGCCTAATTTATAAGCTTATTCACTTATTTTGCAGTGTTTTGGCATTTTCGCAGCGACATGATGTTTTCACAATGAAAGTTCTAAAAATCTCGTTTTGTAGTGCAACACATGCTTGCTATTAATTTATGTCCGTGGTCTGCAAAGGTATGGTTATGGTTAGTTTCCTCAAAAGTATTTGGTTAAAGAATCCAATATACCAATTAAAGCCACTAACTACTACCCTCAAGTGAATGATCAAATTTCAAAGTGATTGCAGCCTATGTTGACTCGAGGAAGATGTTAAGGGTTCAGTGGTTTTATATTAAAAAATATATTGGGCCAAAGGACCAATCTCTATTTTTTCACATGTACCAAAGGAAGTCCATGAACCAAGCACCTAAGGCCACATAACATCAAACCACAAGCTAAAACAACACAACTTACAAGCCAACGCCCGAGTCAAGCTACACAAGTCACAAAGGGAGGAGCTCTCAAGGGGCCAAAGCATGGTGCATTACGCGTAGAGATAATTAGAAAGGGTTTTTCATTATGAAGTGTTGTAAATCACCTTCACCCCCTGCATGTCGGATATATCCCAGTTTCTATAAAATAATAGCACTGTCATCCATTTCCAGAGGATTTGCATTAAGCTTCATAGCTTCCATTACACCTGACGATTATTTGACTGGTTTTGGATTTCACAAACTCTCCTGGCTCGTCGATTTTGCTCCTATATGCATGTTTTGTCACCTGGTTGGCTTCCTCCTCAGCCAATACAAATTAGGGATTCAAATTTAATGACAATTGAAAGCGCTGCAATATTTTATTTCATATGGATGTCTAGAATTGCAGGGATTCTACCTCAGATATCTGAGGTTTAATTTGTTTATTTGAATTTCACGTGTTATGAGTATGAAACTCACTTTTCTCATGGTATGTTGTGGTTTCCATGGATGAGATCTTTGATAAAACAAGATTCGAGGCATAGCACATATGTTCTACCATTCTCCACCAATCAACAGTTTGAAAGGCATTGTCAATAGATCAAGTCATGGACTGCAGATTCACCCAAAATATTGCTAAGTGAGATATGAATCAAAATTCACTAAGTGTAGTCATGTTGTATCGATTTGTTATTGTAAGATTCAAATCTCTTCATGGCTAAAAAAACATTCAGGCACTACAAAATCATTATAAGATGTTGCAGTGACAGGGTATAACAGGAAGAGTTTTCCATCCAGGAATTTTGCATATGTTGAATTTAAAAGTGTTGGTGAAACTTAGTGTGCAAAAAATGGCATTCAAGGTATGCTTATATTGGTTTTGATAATTAAACTATGGTTCAAAGTAGTATATTCTGCTAAAAGTTCCAAGTTTTCACAGTCAGGGTAAGCATTATGAGGAGGGAAATAATTGTTGGCAAGGCATAATTGCTTAAAATGGAATTTTTGTTTTCCATGCACGATGCATATGAGTGGGAAAAAGAATTGAATCTCTAGAAATGGTGAAGTTCTCTGGAAGAATAGATCTAGAAATGTTGACCTGTTGATTATGATTTAAGGCTATCAAAGGTGTTTCCTAAAGTGTTTGCTATTTGACTGATATAGATGAAGAAAATGATCATGCTTTCTAATGAAAATCTCTGATAATGGAAAGAGAGGCAGAGTTGGTTGTGTTCAAGTTAGTGAATACTATTTTGGTTTTTCCAATTCATATGGAACATGAGAATTTGCAGACAACTGTATGACAGGTGGAAAAATGGAAAAACTTTTCTAGGATGAAAGATCGAGGATACATTTGGAAAAATATTTCCCAAGCGGAATATCACACTAAAGGTCAGTCAACACTTGGTAGACTCCAGATATTTATGCAACAAACAATCAACTATGTGGAATCTTTCAAGTAGTTAAAGACACATGGCAGAGAATTCAATATTTTCAGGAATAAAATCAACAGCTGAGGGACAATTCCATATTTGCAAGGCATAATGGGAAGTTAGAGCATAAGTGGAAGATGACAACAAAGTAGATTTCCTATTCCAAGGAGATTCGACTCCGACAACCTTCAACAACTTGACACCCATTGCAACAACTTTTATTTCAGTGTATTTGAATTGATTTTCTTTCCAACAAACTAGGGACATTTTCTGATTGTTTTTGTTATTTAAGAAAGAATTTTGTAAGTAAAAAGGGTTTGGTCCTCAGTAAGGACTCTTTGGGATTTTTTATATCAGACTTTTTAAGAATAATTTTACCAAGAAGAAAGACTTGGCCTATTTCTCCTTGATTCAAGTTGCAGTTTCCAGCAGTCTATCTCTCTGTATGTTATTTCCAGTGAAATCATGAGCTAAATATCTTCATATTTGTTGTCCAATGAACTACAGAATTAATCCTTGGCTAGATGCTCCGTAGTTTAATTTTTGTTTATGTTTTTCTGAATTGGTATATAATTCCTCCTATGATGCTCTATGTGTTATATTCAGATATGTCACCTTTCTCTTTAATAGTTATAGTAGAATTCATCCTCATCTTGGTGATTTGTTATGACTAATTTGTGTATTCCTTTCCTCCACTATACTACAACTAATTATTTTCTACTGAGATGTTGCATATCTTGCCTAGGAGATTAATAGTTCATAACCGATCTCATTAAAATATTTAATTCTGACTCTATTCCCAATGGTTTTTTCTCTTGCTCAACCAACATTCCATAAACCCTACCTCCATTGTCAGAAGATCTAGCCACCACACTTCATATAAACAGTCAATCCTTGACTAAGTTATAAGAGAGAGCCCTCTCTAGGTTGGAAGGGCTGGGTTTCAGTCCTAAAGCTTGGTTTGTTGTTACCTCTAAGTTTTCCTCCTACAACCAAGGGAAATTACCGAGTGATAACATTTTGGCATCGTTGTCAAGGAATGAAGGTGAAGTTTTCCCCGGTAAAGAACAACAGAGATCCAGATCTGATTGTTGATGGTGAATAGTGGTCAAACATAAAGAGGTTATGCATCTTTCACCTAGTGACTCCATTATCAATTGTATCCAGATGTAATAATATAAATGGAGACTCCATTGTCTGAAGGTTTTAAAGCTTGAAGAAGGTACTAGTGACTCCACTGGATTTGATGAAGAACTCAGATGTTGTTGCAATTGTTTCAAGGTATGCATGTTTGGACTTGTCATAGATTTATGGTTTTCCATTTCCTTTACCCAAGGATGGATATTGTTTAAGCAATGTTCCAAAATTTAATGGCAAGGATTTGAGTTTGAGTTTGAAGCATATATCATTTTTTTGTGATTTTACTGAGCTTCTTAGAATCAAGAATGAAGGTGTATTCCTTAGGCTATTTTATGATTCGTTCCAAGGTAAATGTAGAAGTTGGGATGAAGGTTTTCCTGCTAGTTCTATTAGATCTATAACAAGTTTTTGGGTTATTTTCTTGGAAACATGGATGGAAAAAGAAGAGGTTGTAGAAAACTCACTTTCCATTCAAGGTTTTAGAGAATAGAACAATACATACACTGATGAGGAAGTGGATGAAAAATTTTCTTCATTTTTGTCTTCTTATTTAAAGTCATATAAATGCAGTTCATAAGATAAGATCTAGTTTTTGGATGAATTTTCTGAGGACATTGAAAAATAGATTGAGGTTTTAAAAAATCAGGAAAATATCCTAACTTTTCCATTTCAGGGTCTTTCTTTTGAAGCTTCATTTCAGCAGAGCCAAGAAGATACATTGTTGTCTTTCTCCTTTGATTTCAATATTGAGAGATTTCTGACTTTGATTACGAGTTTGAAAACTCACAGCTGAAGCAATTTGATCAAATGGAGAATATAAATGTGCAGTCCATATATCATTACCAAATTGTAGGATATATTGGGAGTCATCACACAAGATATGACTTCTGTGTTTTTGAAGATCCTATAGCCAACTACATGGAGGACTTCTTTAGTATAAACTCTCACCCATGTTATCACTGCGAAGGAAAATTTTATCATCAATCACCATTGTCATTATATTATTCACTTTTAATCTTGTTCAAGCATGGTTAGGAGGTCCCATTATTGGATCAAGTATTAGACTGGTTAGACTGGCATTTTTTCATCACTTGATCGAGCAACAATTTTCAACAAATTAGAGTAGGAAATTTGAATAAGCACATAGGAGTGAGCAATTTGCAGTTTTCAGTTTTCAGATTGTAGTATGGTTTTCAGTTTGTATATATTTCAAAGTTTTTTCGATTGCAGTTTGGTTTTCAACAATTGGTGTTAGTTTTGTTTCATTTTATGGTGTGGGATTAGCTGTAATTGTGAATTGGTTGTGGCACAGGTCACAGAGTAGGATACAATATTCGAGTTGGGAGCAACCAAATGGATCAAGCACATGGTCTATCAGTTCTTTGCTGCCTCACAAGGAGTAAGTAATCCCCATTGGAGCCAATGTTAGCACCCTATAATTTGTGCGCCTAATTTATAATCTTATTCGCTCATTTTGTAGTGTTTTGGCATTTTCACAGTGACATGATGTTTTCACAACAAAAGTTGTAAAAATATTGTTTTGCATCGCAACACCTGCTTTCTATTAATTTATGTCTGTGTGAACTACAAAGGTATGGTTATGGTTAGTTTCCTCAAAAGTATTTGGTTAAAGAACCTAATCTACCAATTAAAGCCACTAGCTACACTCCTCAAGTGAATGATCAAATGTGAAATTAATTGCAACCTATGTTGACTTGATGAAGATGTTAAGGGTTCAATGGTTTTATATTACAAAATATATTGGGCCAAAGGCCCAATATCTATTTGTTCACATGTACCACCCAAATTCCATGATCCAAGAAACTGAGGCCACATAGCGTCTAACTACAAGATAACACAACACAACTTACAAGATAACACTCGAGTCAAGCTACACAAGTCACGAAGGGAGGAGCTCTCATGGGGCCAAAGCATGGTGCACTACACGTCGAGATAATTGGAAAGGATTTTTCATTATAAATTGTTGTGACGCCAACCTATCACCCTTCTCCTCAAGGCTGGCACAACCTCTCGGTATAGGATCGTTCAAGTCGTCGAACTGAATGGTTCACCAGGCTCCTAACAAAACCAATTTGACTTGACACAGGCCCTTTCTACTTCCTTGGTACCCACGATATGGTACCTGTGGACCCTATTCTTAGTGCTTTCATCTCTCGCGCCGATGACCTTAGCTCTCACTGTTAAGCTCCTCCATTGATATGACCACGAACTATGACTGTGGGTCAACTCCCTTTGCGATCTCACACTTCGAGACTTTCGCAAATTACTTCCTCCATTTCCTGATTTCCATATCGGTGAATTCTTTGGGACCAAATCTACGATCCTCGTTCCTCTCACGATCAATGACTGTGATCTAATCATGAGTTCATATTTTGTGAGTCATGTCTCCTCTTGACTCTACCTTTACGACTTAAGAACCAGGGATGCGCTAATCCTTTGCCACGCATCCTTCCAGATCTAATGGCCTGGATTGATATCGCTCTTCGCGACTTCGCGAAGATCTTTGTTTGCTCCTGCAAACCCTCCGAAGTTCCTTCTCCCGAACCTCTCGATCTTCTGCCACCTGTCTCCTCCTTGACGATGAGTGACTTCTTCATCTTTTGGACTTCAACAAGTCCTTGAATCCTTTGTGCACTTAGCAGAATTTCTCTTTCGAGACTTAGATAGTTCTCGAAAGTCCTTCTTCACTCCTTGCAGAGTTATGCACAGACTTCCTTCTATGAATTTGCTTGGCTTGAGAACCTCCAAGGTTCCAAGTTCCTCTGCGAGCTTCTCTTTCCCTCCTAGCAGTTCCTCACCCTTCTTTCTGAGCTTATAAGATGATTTCTCAACACCTTAGGCACACTCCTTGCATTGGCTCAGTTCTTCGACTGCTTCTCCCTCGACCTTATGGAAAGGTTAAGGCATATCCTTTCCTTTGTTAATTCACTTCTTGCAAAGCCTTCCTTCACCAAAATATTCAGCAATTCTGGGATTCTTTCATACCCTCAACCGTGTAGTTCCTAGGTATGCTCACGCAAGCTCGATGCCCTTCTGGCAGAGTATTCTAGACCATTCAGTAACTCTGTGTCATGTCTCTCTCCACACAGTGTTTATTTTCAAGGGATGTAACCACCTTGAAATTTCTCCCCGAGTCTGTAAATAAACCTAGTGTGCCCTCTTGGCAGCTTCTCTTCTGACTCCACTAAGTTTAGAAACGCACTCCTTGCTTCAGATTACAGAGTTTTCGAGCTCTGTCGTGCACTCCTTGCACTTATCCTAGAGAACCAAACTTAATTTAACACACTCTTGGATAGAAAACTGTATTTCTATCCCCGCAGACGATTTCTAACATCTATCCACAATTCACAAACATGTAAAAGACATTCATAACACAACATCGATTGAACATAAATGTAAAACAGGAAAAACTGTCATTTTCTATTAATGGTGGAATGCCAATTTACAAAGGTGGAATTCCAATTTACAAAGGCGGAGTCCCAGCTACAACTGAGTCTCAGCTCTCTAGTTTTCTCCTCCAACCTATCTAAAACTGTCTAACAGTTCGCCACCTAACCACCTAATCTCTACTTTTCTTACAATACAAATATTTATACAAGAGGGGCTCTTTGAGCTTCCCTCGCAAGCTAACAAATGGTGTCAAATCACCACCCCTAATGCTTATCGAAAGGCCAAATTACAATGATGGAAATTCTACTCCAAATCGGATGCAGATCCATTCTGTCGTCAACCTATTAATGCCGACCTTATTTCCAGCTTGTGCGAAAGAACGATTTGTCTCTTCCATATTGTCTTCAATTAATGCCTAGAGCCCGCCTTGGATTATTGAGGCAAAAATGAGAGGATGACTCCTCTCCTTCCTTGAATGCGCACCATGCATGAAATCTAGCTAGCGTGTGCTGAGATGGAGCGATGCTCCTGCATCATACTCCACAACAACAAAAATCATGAGCTCCTGCTTATGATATTTCCAACGTGGCTGAAATCCACCTAGATCCCAAACTTCCTTTGGAGCTGTCTCTCGGCTCCTCTGCTTCGCCATTGTTGTTGTTGCATCATCCACAATGCTCATGCAGGTCTTCTGTCGTCCATATTCCTCGTGCTGACTAATTTTTTTGCTGATATCGACATCAGCTCCCTGATCTCCTCAATCACCTTTTCTAGTTGCTTGATTGGCTAGTTCTTCTGTTGCAGACTAGCTCGCTGCACTCCCTCCTTGTCGATGGGTGAATCACACTAACCTCCCAAGACATTTTATTCCTTTGTGGCCTTATCTTGCCACTAGGCTGTAGTATTCACCTATGCAGGCCCCTCATCACTGAACTACTACTCAACTACCACTTCTCCTGACAGATTTTCTCCTACCAGTCCTTCATCTGCTTCCAACTTAGCCTGTTGGATGTGCACACTTTGCACTACCACTTTCCTCTCAAGAGATTCTAATTCTTCACATAGACTAGAAAATTCTATGTTGTCTTCTTCCTCTTCTTCTACAGGCTCTAGTGCTACATTCATCTCCTGTTCATCTTCCTGGCTGAAAACGTCGAGTGATTCTGCTGAATGCTCTTCTCCTCTCATCAGGACAGAAATCAGTATATGTTCTGTTTCCTCCATGACAGTCTTTGCTGGCTGTCCTTCTGTTGCCTTTGTAATATCTGTGCTAGCCTCTCCTCGACCGCTTGGTAGGAATATCTTGACTCTTCCAATGATCAGAACAGTCTTCTGATCCTCCTTCTATGTGATGGAAGTTTTTAACTTCTCATCATCTTCATTCACGCGGCTCACAGTTCTGCGTGAATATCCATCTGAGTGAGGTTTCTCTCTTGTATCCTCTTCATCTTTCAATGAACTCTCTACTGAGCTCATCTCTTCTCCCTTGCCCACCTGGAAATATGGGATGTCTCCTCTACCCACCTGGCAATATACGAGATCCACTGATCCCTTCTCGTTTCCCACTTGGAAATCTACGAGACTCTTTCCAGATATCTTTCCCTTATGACTGAGGTTTTCAGCATTCCTCAGCCACCTCTTTAACATTTGTTGCTGCCTCATGGACAACAACTTCTGAACATGCCATCTGGTTGTTCTCTTCAAATTCCATTCATACCTCCAGTGTACCTTTAACTCTTGTTTCATATTGAATGCAAGCTTCTCCATATACGCTCGTATTTCACTGAGATCCTTGACCATATCTACTTTGATCTTCTATGACTGGACTTCTCCTTTCCCATGCCTATGACCATCACTGACCATCTTCACCTTCTATCTTAACTACTGGCAAGTCTGTTGCTCACTCTGCAACTGAGAGCATATTCAGCCTCTCCTTCACCTGAGATCTACAGACGAGAATTTGCTTTGATACCACGTGATGGTATCAAAATATCTCTCACCGTCTCACCTTTTCCTATTGTCTACAAGAAAAAATTAGGCTCTGATACCACGTGACGGTATCAGAGTATCTCCTTGCACTGTCTCACCTTTTCCCGTTGTCTGCAAGAACAAATTAGGCTCTGATACCACGTGATAGTATCAGAGTATCTCCTTTCACTGTCTCACCTTTGTCTGTTGTCTATAAGCAAAAATTAGGCCCTGATACCACGTGACGCCAACCTATCCCCCTTCTCCTCAGGGATAGAATGACCTCCCAGTCTAGGATCGTTCAAGTCGTCGAACTGAATGGTTCACCATGCTCCTGACGGAACTGATTTGACTTGACATAGGCCCTTTGTACTTCCTTGATACCTACGATATGGTACCTGTGGACCCTATTCTTAGCGTGTTTAGCTCTGGCGCCAATGACCTTAGCTCTCACTTCTAAGCTCCTCCATTGATATGACCAAGGACTTTGACTGTGGTTCAACTCCCTTCACGATCTCTCACTTCAATATTGTTGTGAATTACTTCCTCCCTTTTCCGATTTATGAAATGGAGAATGCTTCGGGACCAGATATACGATCCTTGTTCCTCTCGCGATCAACCACAATGATCGAATCACAAGTTCAAATTTCACAAGTCCTGTCTCCTCTCGACTCTACTTTTCTGACTTATGAACCAGCGATGTGTTGATCCTTTCCCATGCATCCTGCCAGATATAACGACCTAGATTGATATCTCGCTTCGCAACTTCACGAAGATATTTGTTTGCTCCCGCAAACCTTTCGAAGTTCCTTCTCCCGAACCTCTCGATCTTCGGCCACCTGTCTCCTCCTTGACGATGAGTGACTTCTCCTTCTTATAGAATTCAACAAGACCTCGACTCCTTTGCGCACTTAGCATAATTACTCTTTCGAGACTTAGACAGTTCTCGAAAGTCCTTATGCACTGCTTGCAGAGTTCTGCACAGACTTCCTTCTGTGACTTTGCTCGGCTTGAGAACCTCCAAGGTTCGAAGTTCCTTGGTGAGCTTCTCTTGCCCTCCTGACAGTTCCTCACCCTTCCTTCTAAGTTTATAAGATGATTTATCAACACCTTAGGCACACTCCTTGCATTGGCTCAGTTCTTTGACGGCTTCTCCCTCGACCTTAAGGAAAGATTAAGGCATCTCCTTTCCTTTGTCGATGCATTTCTTGCAAATCCTTCCTTCACCAGAATGTTCAACAATTTTGGGATTCTTTCATACCCTCAACCGTGTAGTTACTGGGTATTCCATGCAAGATCGATGCCATCCTGGCAAAGTATTCCAGAGCATTCAGTAACTTTGCACTATGTCTTTCGCCACACAGTATTTATTTTCAAGGGATGTAACCAATTTGAAATTTCTCCCTAAGTCTGTAAATAAACTTGGCGTGCCCTCCTGGCAGCTTCTCTTCTGACTCCACTGAGTTGAGACACACACTCCTTGCGTCGGATTACAGAGTTTTCCAGCTTTGTCATGCACTCCTTGCACTTATCCTAGAGAACCAGACTTAATTTAACAAACTCTCGGATAGAAAACTGTATTTGTATCCCCACAGATGATTTCTAACATCCATCTACAATTCACAAACATGTAAAAGACATTCATAACACAAGATCCATTGAACAGAAATGTAAAACAAGAAAAAATGTCATTTTCTATAATGGTGGAATGCCAATTTACAAATCTGGAGTTCGAGCTACAACTGAGTCTCATCTCACTAGTTTTCTCCTCTAACCTATCTAAAACTGTCTAACAGATCACCACCTAACCGCCTAACCTCTACTTTTCTTACAATACAGAGATTTATACAAGAGGGGCTCTATGATATTCCCTCGCAAGCTAACAAATGGTGTCAAATCACCACCCCTAATGCTTTTCGAAAGGCCAAATTACAATGATGGAAATTCTGCTCCAAATCGGACGCAGATCCATTCTGTCATCATCTTATTAATAGAGACCTTATCTCCAGCTTGTGCGAAAGTACGATTTGGATCTTCTAGCTTGTCTTCAATTAATGTTTGGATCCCACCTTAGATTCTCAAGGCAAAAATGAGAGGACGACACCTATCCTTCCTTGAATGTGCACCATGCATGAGATCTAGTTGGCGCGTGCTGGGATGGAGCAATGCTCTTGTATCATGTTCTAAATTACCTTCACCCCCATGCATGTGAGATATATCCCATTTTCTATAAAATAATATCACTATCATCCATTTCCATAGGATTTTCATTAAGCTTCATAGTTTCCAGGGCACCTGGGGATTCTTTGACTTTTTTGGATTTCACAAACTTTCTTGGCTCGTCGATTTTTCTCCTACATGCATGTTTCTTCAACTGGTTGGATTTCTCCTCAGCCAGGAAAAATTAGGGATTTAAATTTAATGACAATTGAAGGCGCTCTAGGATTTAATTTCATATGGATGTTTGGAATTGCAGGGATTCTACCTCAGGTCTCTCAGGTTTCATTTGTTTATTTTAATTTCATGTGTTATGAGTTTGAAACTCATTGTTCTCATGGTATGTTGTGGTTTCACAAATGATATCTTTGATAAAACAACATTCGAAGCAAAGCACATATGTTCTACCATTCTCCACAAATCAACATTTAGAAAGGTGTTGTCAATTGATCAAGTCCTGAATTGCACAGACACCCAACATATTGCTAAGAAAAATATGAATCAAAATTCACTAAGTGTAGTCATGTTGTATCAATTTGTTATTGTAATATTCGAATGTGGTCATGGCTACAAAAAATTCAGGCGCTACAAAGTCATTATGAGATGTTGTAGTGACAGGGTATAATAGGAAGAGTTTTCCATCTAGGAATTTTGCATATGTTGAATTTAAAAGTGTTGATGAAACTTAGAGTGAAAAAAATGGCATTCAAGTTATGCTTATATTGGTTGTGATAATTAAACTATGGTTTAGAGTGGTATATTTTGTTAAAAGTTCCAAGTTTGCACAGTTAGGGTAAGAATTATGAGGAGGGAAATAATTGTTGGCAAGGCATAATTTCTTAAAATGGAATTTAATTTTTCCATGCATGATGAATATCAGAGGGAAAAAACATTAAATTTATAGAAATGGTGAACTTCTCTGCAAGAATAGATCTAGAAATGCTAACCTGTTGAGTATGAGTTAAGGATATCAAAGGTGTTTACTGAAGTATTTGTTATTTGACTAATAGATATGAAAAACATGATCATGCTTTCTTTCATCTTTGATAATGGAAAGAGAGGCAGAGTTGGTTGTGTTCAAGTTAATAAATACTATTTTGATTTTCAATTCGTATGGAACATGAGCATTTGCAAGCAACTGTATGACAAGTGGAAAAATGGAAAAGCTTTTCCAGCATGAAATATCAAGGATACAGTTGGAAAAATGTTTCCCAATAGAAATATCAGACTAAAGATCAATCAACACCTCGAAGATTCCAGATATTTAAGCAACAAACAATGAACTAAATGTCATCTTTCGATTAGTTAAAAACACATGGCAGAGCATTCCATATTTTATGGAATAAAATCAACAACTGAGGGACAATTCCATATTTGTAGGGTAGAATGGGAAGTTAGAGCACAAGTGGCAGATGACAACAAAGGAGATTTCCTATTCCAAGGATGTTTGACTCCATCATCCTTCAACAACTCGACACCCATTGTAACCACTTTTATTTCAGTGTATTTGACTTAATTTTCTTCCCAGCAAACTAGGGACATTTTGTGATTGTTTTTGTTATTTAAGCAAGCATTTTGTAAGTAAAATGGGTTCAATCATGAGTAAGGACTCTTTGGGATTTTGTGTATCAGACGTTTTTATGAATAAATTTACTAATCAGAAAGACTTGTCCTATTTTTCCTAGATTCAAGTTGTTGGTTCCAACAGTCTGTCTCTCTGTATGTTATTTCCAGTGAAATCATGAGCTAAATATCTTCATATTTGTTGTGTCCAATGAACTACATAATTCATCCTTGGCTAGATTCGTTGTAGTTTAATTTTTCTTTATGTTTTTTCTGAATTGTTATAGAATTCATCCTATGATGATCTATGTTTTATATTAAGATATATCACCTTTCTCTCTAAAAGTTATAGCATAATTCATCCTCATCTTGGTGCTTTGTTATGACTAATTTGTGTATTCCTTTCCTCCACTATACTACAACTAATTATTGTCTACTGAGATGTTTCATATCTTTCCTAGGAGATTAATAGTTCATAACTTATCTCATTAAAATATTTAACTCTCACTGCTTTCCCAATGGTATTTTCTCTTGCTCAACCACCATTCCATAAACCCTACCTCCATTTGCAGAAGATCTAGACACTGCACTTGATATAACCAGACAATCCTTGACTAAGTTATAAGAGAGATCCCTCTCTGTGTTGGAAGGTCTAGGTTCCAATCCTAAATCTTGGTTTGTGGTTACCTATGAGTTTTCCTCCTACAACCAAGGGAAATTACAAAGTGATAACATTCCAGTGTCCTTTTCAGGGAACGAAGGTGAAATTTTCCCCAGGAAAGAACAACAAAGATCCAGATCTAATTGTTGATGGTGAACAGTGATCAAACAAAAAGAGGTTGTGCATATTTCACCCGACGACTCCATTATCAACTGTATCCATATGTCAGACTATCAATGGCGACTCCACTGTTTGAAGGCTTTAAATATTGAATAAGATACTAGTGACTCCACTGGATTTGATGAAGAACTCAAATGTTGCTTCAATTGTTTCAAGGTATGTGTGTTTGGAATTTTCACAGATTTATGGTTTTCCAAATCCTTTACCTAAGGATGGATATTGTTTAAGTAATTCCAAAATTTAATGAAGAAGATTTGAGTTTGACTTTGAAGCATATATCATTTTTTTGTGATTTTACTGAGCTTCTTAGAATCAAGAATGAAGATGTATTCCTTAGGCTGTTTTATGATTCGTTCCAAGGAAATGTAGAAGTTGGGATGAATATTTTCTTGCTAGGTCTATTAGATATATAACAGGTTTTTGTGTTATTTTATTGGAAACATAAATGGAAAAAACAGAGTTTGTAGCAGACTCACATTCCATTCAAGGTTTTAGAGAATGGAACGATACATACACTGATGAGGAACTGGATGAAAACTTTTCTTCATTTTTGTCTTCTTATTTAAAGTCATATAAATGCAATTCAGAAGATAAGATCCATTTTTTGGATGAATTTGCTAAGGACATTGAGAAAGAGCTTGAGGTTTTAAAATATCAGGAAATACCCCTAAATTTTCCATTTTAGGTTCTTTCTTTTGAAGCTTCATTTTAGCAGATCCAAAAAGATACATTGTTGTCTTTGTTGGAAGATTGGTTGTTGTCATTGATGTCAACCCTAGTCATGGGTTTTGGACCACGAAGTTATTTGGACATGAAGGAAAATGCACATGTAGATACAACACCCATGGATGGATAGTATACATCATGCTCTTTCCGGTGGTATGTGGCACGTCACGTGGATCCTCATGGTTGAGGAGAAATGAATTTTTGAAGATGACAAAGTGAATTGTACATGTAGGCCCTGAAGACAATTAAAGAAACGAATTACAAAATAAGAAAGTGTCAGGTC
>ML777180.1:1681776-1702361 GCA_009831015.1 Picea engelmannii
GACCAGAATTGAATAAAGTTTTATTATCTCTCATATATTCTTGGGTGGAAGGAAGGGGCAAGGATAGAGAGTTCAGATCTCTCTTGATATTGGAGGATTGTATATTCCTCTTGGAGTTTTATCACTCCCTTTACATTTGGAAGTTGTAGCTACCTTTGGAAGTCATTACTTCCCTTGAACAAAAAGTATTGATTATTTCTCATATATTGTGCATGGTATATTGTGGTGTATTGGTGTAACTCTTATACTATTGTTCATTTCTCATTGAATATAATTGAATGGTTTAATTATAAGTTGAAAAAGGTTTTAAATTGTACTTGATACTAATTCACCCCCCTCTTAGTATCAACAGTCTTTGTCCTTTGATTTTGATTTTGAGAATTTTTCTGACTTTGATTATGAGTTTGAAAACTCACAGCTGAAGCAGTTTGATCAAGTGGAGAATATATATGAGCAATCCATATATCATTACCAAATTGCAGGATATATTGGGAGTTATCACACAAGATATGACTTCTATGTTTTTGAATATCCTATAGTTGACTACATGGACAACTTCTTCAGTATAAAGTCATAGGCATGTTATCACTGCGAAGGAAAAAATTATCATCAGTCGCCATTGTCATTATATTATTCACTTTTAATATTGTTCAAGCATGGTCAAGAGGTCCCATTATTGGATCAACTATTGGACTGGTTACATTGACAATTTGCATCACTTGATCGAGCAACAATTTTCAGAAAATTAGAGTAGGCAATTTGAATAAGCTCGTAGGAGTGATCATTTTACAGTTTTCAGTTTTCAGATTGTATTATGGTTTTCAATTTGTATATATTTCAAAGTGTTTTTTATTGTAGTTTGGTTTTCAGCGATTGGTGTCACTTTTCTTTCAGTTTGTGGTGTGGGATTAGTTGCAGTTTTGAATTGGTTGAGGGACAATTCACATAGCACGTTATAGTCTTCGATTTGGGAGCAACCCAATGGATCAGGCACATGGTCTATCATTTTTTTGCTTCCTCGCAGGGAGGATGACATCCCCATTGGAGTCAATGTTATCACCCTATAATTTGTGTGCCTAATTTATAAGCTTATTTGCTCATTTTGCAGTGTTTTGTCATTTTCGCAGTGACATGATGTTTTCACAACAAAATTCCTAAAAATCTTGTTTTGCAGTGCAACACCTACTTGCTATTAATTTATGTTTGTGGTCTGCAAAGGCATGGTTATGGTATTTTCCTCAAAAGTATTTGGTTAAAGAATCCAATATACCAACTAAAGCCACTAGCTACAACCCTCAAGTGAACGATCAAATGTCAAAGTGATTGCAGGCAATGTTGACTCGAGGAACATTTTAAGGATTTAGTGGTTTTATATTAAAAAATATATTGCGACAAAGGCCCAATCTCTTTTTTTTCACATGTACCACTGAAATTCCACGAGCTAAGCACCTAAGGCCACATAGCATTGAACCACAAGTTAACACAACACAACTTACAAACCAACACTCGAGTGAAGATACACAAGTCACAAAGGGAGGAGCTCTCAAGGGGACAAAGCATGGTGCACTATGCGTCGAGATAATTGGAAAGGGTTTTTCATTATAAAGTGTTGTAAATCCCCTTCACCCCCTGCATGTGGGATATATCCCATTTTCTATAAAATAATAGCACTGTTATTGATCCAGGATCTTTTCATCAATGTGACTTATTAAAGAATTGTATTAAATGATTATAAAATGAAATGCACCATAAAGAAGGAAAGCTCAATGATAAAGAGACATAAGCATCAGATCTAAACACAAAAACTTGATAACGGAGTTCGTCCTTGGTGGAGTACATCTTCGACTCTTGCTCTCAAATGGGTAGGCCTTTTTATTAACTCAACAAAAGAATTTGGAAAAATACATAAGTATACCTCATTCTGGAGTCAAGCTACAGAAGCTTTACTTAGATAAGAAAACAAACAACACCACTAAATTTGTGGCGTTGAATTACCAAAAAATGATTGTTTCCACGCCTCGTTCTGAATCTGGCACTTTCAAGCCCAAGAGAAATTTTGTCTCATTCTGAACCTGCAATAAATTAATGGAATCTGCTTCAAAATCCACGACCGTACCATCATTCACCCTAGTCCTTTCCCCCTTGCACTAGCATAAATCAAAATTTAAATAAAAAAAAAGGTGGGTGGATTAACCAATGGGACCGTTTGGTTCAACGGTTGGCAGAGGAAATTTAAAGAGTGTTTGTTGGGGAGGTCTCGGGGTCAAACCTGTGGGACTCCCATTTTAATACACCATTAAAATGCCATACCGCCATATCTATCGCCATCTCCAGAGTTAGTAGGGAAATGCCACAGTTTACACTGTATCAATATATATATATATATATATATATATATATATATATATATATATATATATATATATATATATATATATATTGATACAGTGTAAACTGTGGCATTTCCCTACTAACTCTGGAGATGGCGATAGATATGGAGGTATGTGGTTTCAACCCACCAAATATGGTGGGACACATGTTAAATATAGTGGATTGGGGGTGGGTGCCATCCAACCCCGCCTTTTTTTTGAAAATTTTGGTTGCTAGACCTCATTGTTCATTTTCCCGCTGCCACGTGGCATCCCATGATTGGGCCACATGGAGGCCTTTCATTAGCCCACGTCACCACACTGCATGGTCATGCCATTTCATCCCTATCGCATCAAATTTCCATGCCACATGTCGGGTGGTTGTACAGATTTCCACGTGGTTGTACGGACTACCATGTGGCACTTTTCCATTAATCCACGAAGTGACCGAAAAATGCCAAAAATTACTGACACGTGGTATCCTCTGGTGCTTCCACGTTATCATGCTGACATCATCATGAGATGTGTTGTCTTTTTTGTGTGAGACATACCATGTATGGATGTTGTCATCATTCATACTGATGTTGACGTCAGTAGTATGGATGTTGACTCATCCCTCTTGACTAGGCTAGGTTGACCAAAATTTTGACCATGAATATCTTTTGATCCGTAACTCCATTTGATGAGCCATTTACGTCATTGGAAATATTGCGACACACTCTTCGCGATGATGCCAATTTCACTAAGTTTGAGGACTTTGAATTTCTTTATTTTCTCTATTTGTTGAGGCCATTCTGAGCTTCCTGAGGTGCTTCTGTGAATTCTAAGTTATCCTTAGACTTCTCTGGATCCTTTTTGGATCACTCCTTCCCACTGAGATATTTTTGGACCACCAAAATCTTTCATCAAAATCTTTCAAGTGAGGGAAGAGTTCCCTCACCTTGTCCTTCTCAATCCACTTTGTTTTTATTGGATTTGTTCCCTTTAATACCACTTGAAGATAATCAACATCACCCCTACGTGAATTCCTCATCCTTCTGTCCAGGATGATATATTACTTCAAATCATTCAAGTACCAAGGAGAAAACTCATCAACTGAAGGTATCAGAACTTCCTCACCCTGATCCATGATCATGGGAGGCTCAAAAAGTTTCAAGTTTTCCACATTTACAACTGAGTATATCTGCATATAATGTGGAAGATCTAAACGAAAAGCATTGGTGTCGCTTTTCTCCAAAATAGTGAAGGGTCCATATCGAATAGGCTTGAGTTTCTTTCCTTCACCCTTCAACCGCTCCTTGTTGATGTGAAGCCATAACTGGTCTCCAACCTAGAACTGATGATCAACCATGTGTTTGTCATGTCGATCTTTATACTATGCTTGAATCTTCTCCAACTGTTCCCTAACTGCTTGGTGTATTTGTTGGATATTTTGAATGAACTTATGGGCCCTGTCTTAATTTCTTTCTTCATTGGAATCAACATCTTTCCCATACATCAAGTCCATAGGGACCTTAGGAAAATACCCAAAACATGTCTTTAATGGTGAACACTGAGTGGAGGAATGTAAGGATCGATTGTAAACATGATGTACATAGTCTATATGTTCATCCCACAACTTGGGATGCTTGTTGTAGTAGCCTCGAAGAAAAATTACCATTGTTCAGTTAACAACCTTTGTTTGTCTGTCGGTCTTTGGATGGAAAGAAGTGTTCCTCTTCAACTTGGTGTCCATCATTCTCCACAAGTTTTTCCAAAAACATCCAAGGAATCGAGTATCTCAATACGAGATGATGGATGTGGGTAATCCAAAGTGAATCCAAACATATTGAAAGAAGATATTACCAGTCTCCTCATTACTTATCTTATTTTTACATGGCATAAAGATACACATCTTGCTAAACCTATCCACTGCTACATACAAATAGTCATGACCCCTTTTCGACATTGGTAAACCCCCTACAAAATCCATGGAGATACTCTCCCATGGATAGGATGGAACAGGAAGTGGTGAGTATAGCCCCAATTTTCTATTCGTGGGATTACAAGTATAAAAAATCACACACCCCTTTACATATTTAGTTACAATTTATTTCATTTGAGGCCAATAACAAAACCTTTGAAGATGAGCCATAGTTTTTCCTACCCCAAAATTCCCAAACATAAGAGAAGTGTGAGCTTCTCGTATTACATGGACTCATTCACTTGTAAGAATACATAGTTTTCCAATATGGTAGAGTAGTTTTCCCTACAGACAATAGTTCTCTACCTATGCACCATGGGTTAGCTTTTCAAACACCTCTTTAAAATCTTCATCAACAGTATATTGTTCCACATATATATCATGGGATAAAGAATCATTCTTCAAAATAATAAAAGAAACAATATGAGGTCTAGAAAGCATATCACCTACCTTGTTACTTGTACCCTTTTTGTATTTGATTACCAAATGAAATTGTTCAAGAAAACCCATCGACCTGTAATGTTGATATTGTTACAACTTGGTTTGTGCTTGGAGATACTGTAAGGGTTGATGATCTGTATGTATGATTGTTTCCTTCCCTAACAAGTAGTGTTTCCTTTTCTTTACACTTTGAACTAATGCATACAACTCTTTATCATATGTTGGATAGTTAACGACAACTTGGTTAAAAGTTTCAGAGTGGTAACAGATAGGCTTATGATATTGCATCAATAATGTACCCATGGTGTATCCATTGGCATCTGTCTCGATATTGAAAGGATGTTGAATATTCGACAGTGCTAATACTGGTGTGGTACTTATATTTTCCTTCAAAGTGTAGAAGGATTTTTGTTTCTTTCCTCACCACTGAAAAGTGTTCTTCACATTGGTTAAGGCATGCAAAGGGGATGCAATGAAAGAGAAATTTTCTATGAATATCCTCCAATATTGATCCGCACCCAAGAATCTATGTACTTCAGTTACAGTTGTGGGCTCATGCCAATTTACAATTATATAAATCTTGGAAGGATCAATTTTCAATTGTTCTCCTCCTATAATATGACCTAAGTACACAAGTGCAGTCTTGCCAAATTCACATTTAGACAATTTTACATACAACTTTTCCCTCTGCAAAGTATCCAATACTTCCTTTACATCTTGTACATGTTCATCCCAAGTCCCACTAAATATAAGAATGTCATCTAAATACACAATTACAAAATCATCTAGAAATGGCTTGAATATATCATTCATCACATGCATGAAGGTTGTCGGAGCATTAAAAAGCCCAAACAACATAACTAACCACTCAAAAAATATATGTTTAGTTTTAAAGGAAGTTTTCCATGCATCTTTTTCTGCAACCCTGATCTGATGGTATCCAATGCCAAATCCAACTTAGTGAAATAAACAACATTATTTAATTGATCAAGTAAAGCATCTATATGAGGAAGAGGGTATCGATTTTTCATTGTGATTGTATTTAAGGCTCGGTAATCGACACACAATATCCATGTTCCATTATTATTTGGCACCATCATGATCGAAAAACCACAAGGAGATGAACTGGGCCTGATGACACCTTGATCCAATAAGCCTTGTACCTGCTTTTTGATTTATGTCATCTCTACAACTGACATCCTGTACATGCCCACATTAGGAAGAGGAGAATCTTTTTGAAGATGTATTTCATGTTGGATTTCTCTCTTAGGAGGTAATCCGTCTGGTTCCTGAAAGATGTCATCATACTTAGAAACAATATCAATTAGTTATTTATTATGAGAACGATCACATCCTTGGAAGGCATCAGATGTTCCGACATCCTTTTCCCTTACGCCCATGAGTACATATCTCTTATTAGTGTTTATGAGTCTCTTCATTTTTCCTACACTAACAAGTGTTGTGTTTACCTTCATGTTGTGGGCTCTAACAATATATTCCACTCCCCCTTTAGTAAGGTGATATTTATTCTCATGATGAAAGAAGAATTTTTTTCTATCATAAAGATAAGGAATCCCTAGCACTATGCCACATATATCAAGTGATACAACATCCAAATCCACTTCATCTATTAACTTTGAAGCAATAGCAAATATGACCCTACACTGTTTGGTGATATTAAGTTTTTATTTATCACATACCAAACCAAGAGGATAAGGATTTGGATGTGGTTTAGTTTCAAGACCCATCTTTTTGACAAGTGCTTCAGGTATAAAGTTTACTTGGGAACCCAGATCAAACAATGTATCTATATTAGTGTTCTTAGATACAAATATTATATGAAATAATTCATTCCTCTTTCTTTCATCATCATGAGATTCATTATTGGAATTTGAAACAACATGAAGGGAATCTTTACCTTGTACTCCAACTGTGGTGATCTTTTCCTCATCTCTTAAATCAGAACCAAGATCTTGTTGCACTGTAGCAACGGTCTTTGTCTTCTCCTTTCCACTGAACTGTTTTGGTCTTTTCTTTGAATATAATTTCCAATAGTGTTCATCATCACGACCATTCTTCCTGCAATGAGTGCAAGATGGATTTCCTTCTCCCCTCTTTACAGTGGCAGTATTTGTTTTCCTTCCTTAGAAACTTTCCTTTAAATTGCTTATGTGGGAATTTGGAAGGTTTCTTTGTGGGATATTCTTGAACATGATTTCCCATGTTCTCAAGGTGAGTGGATTTCACACAAACTTCGTCAAGACTAGTGGGGTTAAACAATAGTAAAGTATGACGAATATAATTGTGAAGTGCGCCAATATACTTCATTAAATTTTCATAAGAATCTAAAGGAATGTTTAATGCAAGAGATTTCTTCCCAAATTCTTCCATGAAACTTTGTACAGTTTGACCTTTACTTTGTCTTAAAGTTTACCATTCCATCATTTCTTTATGTAAATAACCCAATGGGTAAAATTGCTTCCTTATTGCTGATTTAAATTTTGACCATGAGGAAAGAAGATTACCACACTTACTTATGTCCTGAAGTTTGCTCTCCTACCATACAAGAGTAGTTCCTTCCAACCGAAGAGAGGCCAATTTCACTTTAACTTCCTCTTCATCAATCTGTTGAACATGACAATATACTTCAACCTGTCAGATCCAATTATTTAGCTTTTTAGGATTAGCGTATCCATTAAACATAGGTAAAGAAAATTTTACATCAATATTTAATAATGGTTTCTTAAAAGAAGCTTTATGGTTAGAATCATGAGAACGATGAGAATGATCAGAGGAAGAAGAGATAGAACTCGATGGTGAAGATGGAGGCTCAGGAGGGTCTCCTCCAGCCCCTTGATTCACTGAAGCATTTTCATCCGTTGATGGTTCCCTTTTATTCCCTTTCTTTGCCATTCTCTTCTCGTAATCTCCATACATTTTCTCAACCATATCTGACATGCAATAGAAGACCATATGGAAGTTTTTCTCTTATTCATCACTCTTTTCCTCCTCGTCTATTCTCTTCCTTTGGTATGCATGGACGACTTCGGGGTTGAAAGTATTAAGTGTTCCTTCACCTTGTTTATGCTTGGCCCTAGTAAGCATTCACAGTCAACAATTCAAGTCAAAGATGATTGCTCTGATACCAACATGATCTGGTATTTTTTCATCAATGTGGCTTATTAAAGAATTGTATTAAATGAGTATAAACTAAAATGCACCATAAATAAGGAAATATCAATGATAAAGAGACATAAGCATCAGATCTGAACACAAAAACTTGATATTGGAGTTCATCCTTGGTGGAGTACGTCTTTGGGTCCTTCTCTCAAATGGGTAGGCCTTTTTATTAACTCAGCAAAATAATTTGGCAAAATACATAAGTATACCTCATTCTGTAGCTAAGCTACATAATATTTTCTCATATTAGAAAACAAACAACACCACTGAATTCGTGGCCTCGAATTACCCAAAAATGTCTGTCTCCATGCCTCGATCTGAGTCTGGCTCTTTCAGGCCCAAGAGAAATTATGTCTCAATTTTTGTTCCTGTAACCTGCAATAAATTAATAAAATCTGTCTTGAAATCCATGCCTGATCGTACCGTCGTGCGTCCTGGTCCTTTCCCCGGTGCATTGGTAGAAATCAATTTTTTTTTAAAAAGGTGGGCAGATTAACCAACGAGATTGTTTTGTCCAACGGTTGGCGGAGGTAATTTAAAGAGTGTTTGTTGGGGAAGTCTCGGGGTCAAACCCGCGAGCCTCCCATTTTGATACATCAGTTGTTATATATATATATTGATACAGTGTAAACTGTGGTATTTCCCTGCTAACTCTGGCGATGGCGATAGATATGGTGGTATGTGGTTTCAACCGGCCAGATATGGCAGAATACATGTTAAATATGGTGGATTGGGGGTTGGCGCTAACCAACCCCACCTTTTTTTTGAAAAGTTCGGTTGTTGGATCTCATTGTGCATTTTCCCACTTCCACGTGGCAACCAATGACTGGCCCACATGGCATCCTTTCATTATCCCACATCACCACACTACATGTTCATGCCACGTCATCCCTGTCGCATCATCTTTCCATGTCACATGTCGGGTGGCTGTACGAATTTCCATGTGGTTGTACGAACTGCCACGTGGAACTTTTCCATTGGTCCACGGATTGACAAGAAAATGCCAAAAATGAGTGACACATGGTAGCCTCTGGTGTTGCCATGTCATCATGTTGATGTCATGCTAATATCACCATGACACGTGTCTCCCTCTGCATGTTCCACGTACTCTGTATGGATGCTAACATCATTCATATTGATGTTGACGTTAGTAGTAAAGATGTTGACTCATCCTTGATGACTGGGCTAGGTTGACCAAAACGTTGACCGTGAATATCTTTTGATCCGTAACTCAGTTTGATGAGTTGTTTGCACCATTGGAAAGCTTGTGACGTTCTCTTCACAATGATGCCAATTTCACTGAGTTTTGAGGACTTTGAATTTTTTCCTTTTCTTTGCCGCAGAGACTATTCTGAGCTTTATGAGGTGCTTCTACGAATTTTGAGTTATCCTCAGACTTCTATGGATCCTTTTTGGATCAGTCATCCATTTCCAGAGGATTTTCATTAAGCTTCATAGTTTCTAGCACACCTATGGTTTCTTTGACTGGTTTTGGATTTCACAAACTCTCTTGGCTCGTCGAATTTTCTCTTGTATGCATGTTTCTTTACCTAGTTTGATTCCTCCTTAGTCAGGACAAATTAGAGATTCAAATTTAATGACAATTGAAGGCGTTGTATGATTTTATTTCACATGTATGTCTCGAATTGCAGGGATTCTACCTTGGGTCTCTCATGTTTCATTTTTTTATTTGAATTTCACGCGTTATGAGTATGAAACTCATTGTTCTCATGGTATGTTGTCGTTTTCACGAATGATATCTTTGATAAAACAACATTCAAAGAATACCACATATGTTTTACCATTCTCCACCAATCATCATTTAGAAAGGCGTTGTCAAATGATCAAGTCTTGAACAACACATGCACCCAAAATATTGCTAAGTGAGATAGGAATCAAAATTCACTAACTGTAGTCATGATGTATCAATTTGTTATTGTAATATTCGAATGTGGTCATGGCTACAAAAAAATTCAGGTGCTACAAAATCATTATGAGGTGTTGCAGTGACAAGGTATGTCAAGAAGAGTTTTCCATCCATGCATTTTCCATATGTTGAATTTAAAAGTGTTGATGAAACTTAGTGTGCAAAAAATGGCATTCCAGGTATGATTATATCGGTTGTGATAATTAAAATATGGTTCAAAGTGGTATCTTTTGCTAAAAGTTCCAAGTTTTCACAGTTAGGTTAAGCATTATGAGGAGGGAAACAATTGTTGGCAAGGCATAATTTCTTAAAATGGATTTATGTTTTCCATGCACAATGCATATCAGTGGGAAAAATCATTGAATTTCTAGAAATGGTGAACTTCTCTGCAAGAATAGATCTAGAAATGCTAATCTACTGAGTATGAGTTAAGGCTATCAAAGGTGTTGCTTGAAGTGTTCTCTATTTGAGTAATAGAGATGAAGTAAATGATCATGCCTTCTAATGAAAATCTTCGATAATGGAAAGAGAGGCAGAGTTGGTTGTGTTCAAGTTAGTAGATACTATTTTGTTTTTCCAATTCGTATGGCACATGAGCATTTGCAGACAACTGTATGACATGTAGAAAAATGGCAAAGCTTTTCCCGGATGAAATATCAAGGGTACAGTTGGAAAACTATTTCCCAAGAGAAATATCAAGCTAAAGATCAATCAACACCTGGCAGATTCTAGATATTTAAGCAACAAACAATCAACTAAATGGCATCCTTTGAGTAGTTAAAGACACATGGTAGAGCATTCTGAAATTTCTAGAATAAAATCAACAACTAAGGGACAATTCCATATTTGCATGGAATAATGGGAAGTTAGAACACAAGTGGTAGATGACAACAAAGGAGATTTCCTATTCCAAGGAGATTTGACTCCAATATCCTTCAACAACTTGACACCCATTGCAACCAATTTTATTTCAGTGTATTTGAATTGATTTTCTTTCCAGCAAACTAGGGAGATTTTGTGATTGTTTTTGTTAGTTCAACAAGCATTTTGTAATTAAAATGGGTTCGGTCCTGAGTAAGGACTCTTTGGGATTTTGTGTATCATACTTTTTATGAATAAATTTAATACCAAGCATAAAGAATTGGCCTATTGCTCCTAGATTCAAGTTGTAGTTTCCAATAGTTTGTCTCTCTATATGTTATTTCCAGCGAAATCATGATCTAAATATATTCATATTTGTTGTGTCCAATGAACTACAAAATTCATCCTTGGCTAGATGCTTTTTAGTTTCATTTTTATTTATGTTTTTCTAAATTGGTATAGAATTCATCCTATGATGTTCTATGTTTTATATCCAGATATGTCACCTTTCTCTCTAATAGTTAAAGCATAATTCATCCTTACCTTAGTTCTCTCTTATGACTAATTTGTGTATTATTTTCCTCCACTATACTACAACTGATTATTGTCTACTGATATGTTGCATATATTTCCTAGGAAATTAATAGTTCATAACTTATCTCATTAAACTATTTAACTCTGACTCCATGCCCAATGGTTTTTTCTCTTGCTCAACCACCATTCCATAAACCCTAACTCCATTTGCATAATATATAGCCATTGCAGTTCATATAACCAGTCAATCCTTGATTGAGTTATAAGAGAGATCCATCTTTGGGTTGGAAGGGATATCTTCCAGTCCCAAAGATTAGTTTTTGGTTACCTCTGATGTTAGGGTCCTAACTCGCACATAGGTAGAACAATATATTCTGATGTAATAAAGGTCAATATTATTAAGGCCTTTCAATAAAATAGAATAAGGCGGATGTAAGAAGACCTAATAGAAGCTTCCGCTTCTAGAAGGATCTTCCTCTAGATGATTCTTCTTAGTATAAATAGGAGTCGAGGGTATGAGAACCCTAGCTTGGATATTATTGTAATAGAGCTCTGCTCAAATAGAGGTTTCCCCCTCGAAGAGGCCCATGAACATTGATTTCAGATTCAAAGTGCTATTTCTATTATTATTCTCATATCATTTCAGTGCTATTGTGGTGAATGTTCTGGTTATCTTGTTGTTATTATGACATTTATAGCATTTTATTTATGTTTTGCATACATTTTATATCTGGTATATTACATCTGAGTTTTCCTCCTACAACCAAGGGAAATTACAGAGTGATAACAAGGACCAAATGGATTTTTTTAAATAAATTTAAAGAAGATGGTCAAGTTATAAGAAATAAAGAAATATTAGTGTGCAAAGGATATGATCAAATATAGGGGATTGAATTTGAGGAAACATTTGCCCCAATGTCTAGATTAGAATCTATCAGAATGTTTTTGGCATTTGCATTCTTTAAGAACTTTAGAATATATCGAATGGATGTCAAATCAACATTCTTAAATGGGAATTTAGAAGAAGAATTTTATATAGAATAACCTGAAGGATTTATGTTATGAAAAAATCAAGAACATGTTTGCAAAATAAAGAAAGCATTGTATGGTCTCAAACAATCTCCCATAGCATGGTTTTCAAGACTTGATAATCATCTACAACAACAAGGATATAAAAGAGGAGCTATTGACAACAGTATTTATACTAAAATTGAAAATAAGAATATGATTATTGTTGTAGTATATGTGGATGATATCATCTTCAGAAGTAATTTAAATCCTCTAAGCAAGCAATTTGCTACATAAATGAAAAAAGAATTCAAAATGTCAATGCGTGGTGAACTGACATTCTTCTTGGGATTACAAGCTTCAAAATCAGACAAAGGCATATTCATATCTCAGACCAAATACATTAAATAAATTTTGAGTAAACTTCAAATGGAAGATTGCAAACCTATGAGCACTCCTATGATTATAGAAAGAAAACTAAGAAAAGATGATGAATCATTGAAAGTAGACCAAAAAATGTATAGATCAATGATTGGGAGCCTATTATATGCAACAACAACATGACCGGATATCATGCAAGTTGTAGGATTAGTGGACAGATCTTAATATGCACCTAAAGAAAATCATATGAAGGCAGTTAAAAGGATTTTCAGATATCTCAAAGGCACCTTGGATTTTGGATTATTGTATCCAAAAGAAGAAGACTTCACATTAAATGCATATACTGATGCATATTGGGCTAGTAGTGTGAATGAAAAAAAGAGCACTGGTGGAAATGTATTTTTCTTAGGGGAATTTCTAGTTTCATGGTCAAGTAGAAAATAGTCATCAATTTCACTATCTACAATAAAGGCCAAATATATTTCAGTTACTAAATTTTGCACTCAAATATTATGGATGAAATAAACATTGGAGGATATTAAAGTTGAATTTCATCAGTCAATACCTATCTATTGTGACAATACAAGTTACATCAACATCTCCAAAAATCCAGTCATGCATGCAAAGACCAAACATAAAACCATCAAATATCATTTCTTGATAGAGAAATTTAATGACAAAAAGGTTAGATTGGATTATGTTAGTTCAAAATAAGAGATTGCATATATATTCACAAAACCTCTTCCCAGAAGGTGTTAGAAAAACAGGACCTTGGAGAAATAAAATAAAACAAATGCGGAAATAAAATACAGAAGATACACAATACAATAGAAACACAGATATATGTGGTTCACACAGTGTGGGCTACGCCCACCAGAGAAATTGCCAAGTCCTTCCTTTATTATTATCTAGCAAATGAAGGGATACAACCTACAACAAACCCATTGTAACTTCCTCTTGTTTCTCTCACAGTCTCATATCTCATAATACAAAATTCACCATAATGCATAACCGCAATACATTTCCCTCATAACAGAGGGTTGCTTTCTAGAGCAAAAAACCCTAACATAATTTCCACCATTAGATCTGCGACCTTATAATGAACGGTCCACATTTTCAATGAAATTACAATATACTTTTACAAGGAAATTTTTCCTTCAGGGGATTCGCCCCCGAACCCCTACTGGGGGCTCACTTGCCCCGTTACCCCCCATTTGAGAGGATATCCCCCCCGGACCCCACAGAGGGGGTACCCCCCTCTACACTCCCCTGCGTGGAAGAGTGTACATACTTCTGGGGTGTAAATACTTCATGGGGTATAAACACAAATGAAAAGAAAATACCTCTGAATCAGGAAGATAATCAAGCTCCACAACCAACAGAAGGACTTTTGAAAAACTTGGACAAAAATTGGGGGTAATCTCCATATATAATTAAATTACATAATCTTAACCAGAAAAATAGTGCATGGAGGGGGGGGAGCATAATCTCAGGGGGAGAAAATAAATGTCCCCTCTACCATTGTTGTCAAAGGGGGAGAGTAAACAGTAAAATTCAATTAAATATTGAAAACTATGAGTTTTTACTTTGTTGCCATCAATGACAAAGGGGGAGAATGTTGGACATGGTGTTATGGTGTTGGCATTGATGGAAAAGAGGGTCAATACAGTCATCATTATCAATGTATAATATGCAATATGTATCCATACAAGTCACATATGAAGGAGTTAATAAGACAATATTTATTAAAGGTGGCACTAGAAATGAGAAATGTCCCAACAAAAGTCTATGTTGTTCATCCTTGAAGATATCATTGGAAGAACTTTACAATGGAACCTCAAAGAAATTCTCACTATCTCAAAATGCATTGTGCTCTAAATGCAAGGAGAAAGGATCAAATTTTGGTGCTACAGTGAAATGCAGTAGGTGTCAAGGGTATGCTATAAAAGTCTCTATTAGACATATTGGACCTTCAATTATCCAACAAATACAACATGTTTTTAGTGTTTGCAGAGGAACATGTGAGCCAAAATACACTCTCGAGTTCCGATATTAAATAGTTGAATTCTTTCTTGGGATTGGATTTTCCATTACGAAACATTAAGGCACTGGAGGAAGAGAGTTGAGACTACCATAGTAGAGTTAGGGGTGACACTTAGCAATGTTTCATATAAACAAAAAAAAAATCATTTGGTAGAGTCTATAGTGGTGGTCGAATTGGACGACGATGAGTAAGTGTGAGCAGATTAGTGGCCCAAATCTATTCGTGTTTGAACAAGCACGAAGGATAGTTGAAAAGATCGGACCCAAATTTATAATTTAAATCCACTTTATTTATTTTCATGTCCACCTTCAATCTGATCGGACGACCCACACTTAACTTCCCATTTGAACTAGAAAAGGTTTTATTCCAAGAGTCAATTTGTGAATTCAACTAAACAGTCCACTCAATCGTTGAACAAAATTGAACTTGATTTTATGAGAAAAACGAAATGAACACAGATTATTATTATTATTAAAACAAAGACACAATGAACAATAATACATATACAGTAAAAATGGTTGTTATTAAATAAATAAATATGTTGAAACTGTAAAATTCAGACTAGAAACAAGCTTGCTAGAATGGTGGTGGATTATCTCTAAGAAGAGATGTGACAGTTGCACTCATTTGCAAGAAGATGAGTACAATGAGGCTCTGAAATCCTTTTTCAATAAACATCAATGCCAAAACCCTATACCTCCAAAAACCTAACCCTAGGAGATGAAGCGCCAAAATTCATGTGGGCCCCATTTGGGTAAGTTGGTACATCAACTTCCCGGGGTCATAACTTTTGCATACGATCTTCGATTTAAGTGCACAATAGACCGTTGGAAAGTTCTATACGAGGACTATAAATTGTTCCATAAAAATTTAAATCCGTACATATTTTGACTATAGAGAGCCCTAAAAATTCTTTTTAGAGCCTCAAAACGATCCTGAAAGTTCAGGACCCAAAAACTAGGAAAAAACTGCCAAACTGAAAAATTGCCAAGATGAACCAGTTGGAATAGGTGGGTCGCCACCGATATCCACCTGGATAAAAAACCAAAACATTTATTTGGATGGATAAAAAATAAACATTGTATGTGTTCTCTCTCAATCATAGGTCAAATTCATATGGAAAAGGGGCCACAAGTTAGCACCTATCCACCATTTCGTTACAGGAAATACACCAGAGAGCTAGTTAAAAGCTCGAATCTGATCTATTGAGGACTGAGAATGAAACATATGCGTAGGATTGAAATAGAGGATTTGATCCATACCTTTGATCAACTCATAAGGACTAAGACTTGATCAAGATAATTATGATTACAAGTCAATTGATCCTCTTAACTGTAATTCAAAAGATTTCATGAAGATTTTATGAATAATAACAGAAAAGGAAATTTGTTCTAAGTTAAAAGACATCTTTATGGTTGTATTAAGAATAAAATGAAGAGGTTCATTGATATTTAAAAAAATACACAATGGTTCAAGTAATATACATGTTGGAATACTATATAAACAAAAAGGTATGGTGAAAAGAGAGTGACTTGGGGAGCTAATTCAGAAGATTAAAATAGAGGCAGAGTTCAAGGAAGAACTTGAAATTTGAAACATATACATGAAGTGAGGGTGGAAGGGAGGCGAAAGGGAGGATTGGAGTCCTCTATATATTGGAGCCTGAACAACAGGGAGTTGCAGCTTCCTCAAGTTGGTACTTGAAAATAGGGGATTGGTGCTTCCTTGAGTTGGTTCTCTAAAATAGGGGATTGGTATCTCCTTGAGTAGGTTCTTGTTGAGACCATTTTGAGATTCCATGTTTTACTTCCACATTATATTTTACCCACTTATTTACTCCATTTCTTTTCCCCCTTCTATACCTCCCCTTAATCCCTTTTCCTTTTATCCCTTCCTTTCTCCCTTTCTGGTTACTATACTTAGACATATTTCAGTTCACGAGTTCGTGAGTTCACGGGTTGGCGGGCCCTCATTTCCACCCACTTACTCATTTCATAAGTTTGTTTCAACACTTAACTTTTTCTTCAATTTCACGGGTCCGCGGGTTCAAACATTCACTTTCCTTTTTCCGTCATCCTCACTTTTCACTTTAAGTTCCATGATCTACATTTCAACCATCACATAAACTTTATCCTCGTCACGGGTGTTGGGCTCCAAAGTATTTCATTCTTCATGCATGCAATTCCAATCGACCGTTCCTCTACACTTAGTATAATTTTGATCATCTCTATGGTCGCGGGTTGGCAGGTTCTCGGGTTGGCGGGTTCACAAAAATCTTATATTGAAATTCTCTCACACTCGTCCCTGCCATTTTGTTGCTTTTCCCAATACACATTAAGTATTGTTTAATGTTAACAACTCTTGTGTAGGCCCATAAAATATTGTCATTAATGGAAAAAGGCTCGAGGAATTATTCATTAAAATCTCATTTAATCTTCATTTGCCAAGGGATTAAAACATCATTGTCTTTCCAAAAATATTTATTTGAGATCATTATCCAGTTGAAGAAATAGTTCCATCAACCTATGACAACATCAACTAGACAACAGTTTTGTGGTGACACTTTGAATATTTTTTGTCATGAAGTCAAATGTTTCAGTGGTCGAGAGCATACTAGTATTATTCCTCCCCTTCTACTGCACATAAAGATGGGAATGTAATTTTGGCATTTGGAATTTCTAGTGGTGGATGTGTTCCTGATGTTTTCGATTGTAAGGAAATAATTGCATGGTGTGTGGACAAGTACATACCAAATAAAATAATCATACAACTCCAAGGTCATTCTCTGATTTCTCTTTCACCCCAATTCTTCTGCAATATGTTAAAACTATCAGAGTTGACTCTTACTTTCAAAGGTGAAGATTGCAGAGAATTCTTGAAAAAATATAACAATGGGCTTGACCTCATGCCGAAATATTTGGAGAATCCTGCATTTATCCCAACAGACATAACCAGAATCTAGGTTGAATCTCTAAAAAATCCCTATCAAGAAATTGCATGGATAATTACCAGAGTAACAGGTCATGAAAACATTGCTTCTATATCTCAGATGATTTTATATATTATGTACTTTACAGTTCAAGAAAATAACATTTTTTATTGGGCAAAGCTCATTTCTATCGAAATCTCTTCCCAATTGCCACACTACAAAAAATATAGAAAATTCTTTATGGCCTCTTATTTGATATTTTCTATTTTGCATTATTGTCAATTCCCAAACTTAACCATCAGTAAAAGAGTAAATTGTGAAACAGATCTCGTTACCTTTTGGTATCAGGAACTGTGGAGGCGTAAAACCCCTCTATTTTTCTATGAATTTTATAATGATTTTGTTTTAGTCTTCAAAAATCTTTTGTTGGGTGAAAACAATCCAAGGATATTTGTTCAAGCTACCAAATTTTTAGAGAAAAAGGGGACCATAGAGAAAATGGAGAATGGCAATTTCATAAGGATATTTTTCTCAATAGAAAATCCTTCTTTTCTCCCATATTACATACCCATAAAATTATTTATTACAGAGGTGGCCAGCCAATATAAATTTTGGTTGCACTTTTTCAATGAAAAAAGGAAAGCAATTTATTCCCCTTCCATGGAAGATTGGAGAGTTTGTCTTCAAAAATATAAATAAAATTGACGAATTTGCAAATCATTTTAACAATGTGAGTTTAAAATATACTAAAAAGATCAAATGTTTTGATCCAAACAAAACATTTGTTGGACATATTCTATAAGTGGGGTTCAATAACTCTTTCATTCAAACTGTCTTAAACAAAGAAGAAGAAGTTAACAACCAAAACACTCATGTACATAATGTTCGTGATTTAGAAACAATACTTAACAGTAATGATCTTTACAAGAAAAAAGGGGAAAAGTCCCAGTGAAAGAAGTGCTCAATATCCAATTGCCACTCTTAAGAATACTACCTCTGGGAGCAGTGCTCTAGTGGCCCACCCAATTAAAAATACTATCGACATTAGTTCCAGTGGAGGGGGGGAGAAGAATCCTCCCTCTGGAAAAATTGAAAATTCACACAAGTTTCCCGTGAGAAAAAAGAGAAAAAACTCAATGCAAGAGGAAGAAAATAGTCTTATATAAAATGATATCCAAATATTTTCCTTGGAATATATGGATCTAGAAGTGGACATTGAAAACATATTTCCTGCAATAGAACAACAGGAGCATATTGATGAGAAATATTCTTTACTAGAAGTCATGGGGAATGAGACCTTTAGTGAATAATAATCCTTCACTTTTCAAAGACTTTTTTTTGACAGAGAATCTAAAAATTTGATTATAGAAATATTTGACCATAAAAATAAAAAAGGAAAGGCCTGCTCAGAGGTCGACCTAAAGTATATGCGATCGTTCCATATTTCCAAAATCCATAGGAAAACCAGGGATGCACTTGACGACTCTATTGATGGTATAGAGGTTGAGAATGCCAAATTAAAAGAGAAGATAAAAGAATTGGAGACTGCCTTGATGCCTCTTCCAATCCTAGCTAGTCGCTTGACAATGATTAAACCAACTACACATGGTATCAAGTTAAAGGGATCTTAAATTTTTCTCACAACAGTCCGAAATTTTGTTGAGAAAAACATCAAAAAGAGAATTTCATTGATAATAGAGGTCTGGGAGGTATCAAAAAATATTGTTTCTTTTGGTTCAAGGGAACATGAATTTCATGAGTACCTCCAAGTTGATTTTAAGAATGAAGAAGCATTTTACACAGATATTGTTTTACCATTTGGGATAAAAGTATCAAACAAGACAGAATTGAAAAGGAGAGAAGAATATCTTCCTTCTCCAAGTCGGATCAAACAATTGAATGACTGTTGGAAAGAAAAGATCGAGAATTTGAAAAACATTGTCCAAGCATGCAATGAAGCCATAGTGAAAAGAGAAGAATTACTCAAAAGGATCACAAAGATAGATTTAGCAGGAAGAATTGATGAGGGGTGGAATCACGAAGGTGGGTTACACTTTCGTGTCAATCGGGTTTCCAAAATTTCTAAATTTTTTTTTTCGGCCGAACTAAAAATATTTTTCGGCCGAAAGATTATATTTTCGGCCGAACTATTTTTCGGCCGAAAAGATAAACGTCAAATCGAACAGTGCAATAACCTCCCCCTCGATTTGCGTGTAGAAATTTGGTCGGCCGGATATTTTATTTCCGACAATATCTTTTTGGCTGAAAGATAGTTCGGCCGAAATATTATTCGACCGAACTATTGTTATGCCGAACTATATTTCGGCTGAACTATCTTTCGGCCGAACTATTGTTCGGCCGAAAAATAGTTTATATATTACTCGCACGTTGAGTTTGGAGGGTTTTCATAGAATTGTCGAGTTTTGGAGAGTTTTGGAGAGATTTCGCAGCGTCGTCGGGTCGTGGACAGGTTTTTGGAGAGATTTCGCAGCGTCGTCGGGTCGTGGACAGGTCATGGAGAGTTCGCGAGGTCACAGTGTCGTCGAGTCGTGGAGAGTTCGCGAGGTCGTGGACAGGTCAGCTTCGAATTTTTGTTTTAAAATGCATTTATTGTGATGTTTACGCCTCGACCCACTTCCCCGCTTGGTAAAATGTATAATTTGTTTGTGCCTCGACCCACTTCCACACTTTGGTAAAATGTATAATTGTGATGTTTGCTTGCAAGTCGACCCTACGCGTGCCCTGTCAACGCGCTCTTTGAACCTGCATGGCCATGTGGTGGCCTACCATTTTTTTCCTTTGAAAAAATGGTAGGCCACTGCATGGCCATGCAGGTGGCCTACCATGCGGTGGCCTACCATTTTTTTCCTTTGAAAAAATTGAACTCATAGATCAACTTGCCATGCGGTGGCCTACCATTTTTTTCCTTTGAAAAAATTGACCCCCTT
>ML777180.1:1738506-1780103 GCA_009831015.1 Picea engelmannii
TTCCTTCATTCTGATCTGATGATACCCTGAATGGAGATCCAATTTTGTGAAATAGATTTCTCCATGTAGTTCATCTAACAATTCATCAATGATGGGAATGGGAAACTTATCTTTAATAGTGATCTTGTTGAGCTCTCTATAATGTGGACACATACGCCATGAGCTATATTTCTAGAATACCATTACCACTGGTGCAGAGTAAGAACTTTGGCTAGGTCTAATAATGCCAGCCTCTAACATTTCTTCAACCTTGCACTCAATTTCACTCTTATGGGCGTAAGGGTATCTATATGGCCTGATGTTAGGAGGAACACTCCCAGGAATTAGGTGAATTTCATGATCATGATTTCGAGTGGGTGGAAGACCTTTGGGAATATCTTCAAATAATTTGGAATTCTTATCAATGGTCCTTTGGAGATCTTGAGGAATAGATGGCTTAGATGTTTGAACATCTAGTGAGCATAGTTGTGAAATAACACCTTGATGCCCATTTTTCAATAATTTTGTCATGCCATTAGAGCGTATCACCTTACTGGGTTTCCCTGTGATACCTCTTAACTCAATTTCTTTTCCTTCCAATGAAAATTTCATGAAACATTCTTGAAAATTAAAAGCCAATGTTCCTAATGATTGTAACCATTGGATTCCTAGTACAACATCTGCACCACCCATGGGTATAGAAATCATTGGACTATTCATTACATATTCCCCCATAGTAAGATTGATCTTATTGCATTTTACTGAGCAATTGATAGTTCCTCCATCTGCAATCATTACTTGAAACTCCGGCGCTGGATATACAAAGCAATTGAGATCTTTGGCTAATTTATAGTGAATGAAATTATGAGAACTGCCAGAATCAATTAGGACTATTACCTTTTTCTTTTTGATGTATCCTTTGATCTTGAGGGTTTTTGGAGTGCTAATTCCATCCAATGCATTACACGATATCGTGGGAGTCAACTCTTCAGACGAAATTGCTTCTATGTTTTCATCTTGAGATGGTTCTTGTTCTTGTTCTTCTTCCTCTTCACAATCTATGGAGAATAATTTCTTCTTCACCTTCATCAAGAGTCCAAGTAGGATTTTCTGGAGGCTTATTTGGTGTAGAAGTTCCCTTTTTTGGTGGCATGTTGGCCAAGTATCACTTTTGAACCTTGATTTTGAGGCGGTTCTGCTAGACAATATTTCTTTTGTTGTATCTCCCAAGTTTCGGCCCTTCTGGGTATGAAACTTTATTTTATGTATTTCTCTGATATTTTTTCTCCACAATGCCACTAGTCTGATCAAAATTGGATGTGCCAAGTGGAATTTACGGTAACTTCCCCACAACTTGCCGATTTTTGTCCTTTCTAGGAGATCTCACTTGTATAGTGTGCCCCACACAAAATAATTGATATAAAATTCTGAAACTCTCACTATAAATACTACAGACTGTCCACAATCCAATGAAACTAGTACCACTCAATTTGGATACTCTAGGAATAAGTTATGATTGTTTTACCGGGAACACCTTCTTGAGACTAGTCAATAGGACTAGTCAGACACCCTATCTTACACAGGGTGTATCTACAAATTTAAGATGACCCAGAAGATGAAATGTTTACCACATATACCTTACTAATTTTTGTAAATAGCCTCCAGATTTCAGAGTCTGAAATGTTACAGAAAATTTTTTATAGCGAAAATACCGCAATGACTCAGTTCATGATGATTCTAGAACCCTATCTTGTACAGGCTGTATCTCCGAAAGTATAAGGCCTCAGGAGCTTAATTTTGAACCCAACGTACCTTAATCTGTCTAATAAATATCCTTCAAGCCATTCCTTCTGAAACATTGTAGAAAAAAAGTTATAGCAAAAATCCCAAGGTGTCTCAGATGTAGCAAAGAAACCCCAAGACCTTGAGCTTTGATACCATATGTTAAGAACCAAATATCAATATAGCATAGAAAAACCTCAGAGAAAGTACTCAACGCCTTGAAAAAGAGATAATTTCAGATAATAATCCTCTTTTAGGGGGCAACCTCCTTTTACCCGACTTAAATGTTCAAGTACAATATGATTCAAAATGAAAATGTCTCCTTGGTATATATAGGAGACTAGGAGGTATAATTACAACTAATGGCCTAAATCCAACATAAATAAAATAACATTACTAATATAATATGCCCCAATGAAGGGGTAATGAGCCAATATTAGGGCTTAACACCGAGTCCCTTTTTACAAGAGATGATCACGCTAATAATCTTCTGGAAGAAGTATCGCTCTGAAAATTCCAAGAAACAATAAAGATTAATGTTGGAACTGATAGTTCCCCAAAATATATCAACTTGGGATTTGATTGCACAGTTGATGAAGTAGAACAATATGTCACACTTTTTAAAGAATATCTTGATGTGTTCACATGGAGTTATGATGATTTGAAGGAATATGATAAAATAATATTTCAACACATTGTTCCTTTGAGAGAAGGAACAAAGTCTGTCAAGCAAAAGATAAGGATGATGAACCCCAAATTAAAGCCACTGATAAAGGTTGAATTGGAAAAATTAAAGAAAGATGGAATAATATACCCCATCATGCACTCTGAGTGGCTTTCAAATATTGTTGTTGTGATAAAAATATTGGGAATATTCGAATGTGTGTATATTTCAAGGACCTTAATAAATCAAGTGTAAAGGATAATTATTCTTTGCCTAATATGGAATTTCTCCTCCAACAAGTCACGGGGTCATCTTGCATATCCATGTTAGATAGTTTTTCTAGGTATAATGAAGTCCTGGTTGTTGAGGAAGACAAAGCAAAGACATCTTTCATAACACCCTGGGAGACATATGCATATGCTCAGATTCCCTTTGGTTTAAAGAATGAAATAGGTACATTTCAGAGGGCCATGGATCATTCTTTTGAGGGTTTGATAGGAAAATTTATGGTGGATTACCAATATGATTTAAAAATACACTCAAAAAATAGGAGTGATCACATTCATCACCTAAGGAAAGTTTTTGATAGATGTAGATTATATGGTGTTTCTTTAAATCCAAAAAATTGTTTATTTGTTGTGACATAAGGTAAATTATTGGTTCATATTATGTGCAAATAAGGAATACATATTTATCCTGAGAGAGTCAAATCTATAAATGAACTCAACCCTCCATCATCTAAAAAAGGAGTTCAGTCATTTTTTGGCAAAATCAACTTTGTACGAAGATTTGTCCCTGACTATGAAAGAATTGTGAAGCCAATCAATTCATTGTTGCAAAAGGATCAAATATTTGAATGGACCAAGGATACACAGGAATATTTTCGTAATATTAAAAAGGAAATCACTACACCCCCAGTCCTCATTAGCCCATATTTCCAAAGAGACTTCATCATTTATTCATTTGCAACAGAAATTGTCGTGGCATCTGTTCTTACTCAAAGAAATACCAAGGGTGATGAATTTCCAATTAGTTTCATGAGCAAGACCCTTCATGATTATGAATTAATATATTCATAATTAGAGAAGCAAGCCCTATCTCTTGTGAAATAAGTGGCACACTTTCAGACTTATGTATTCAACTCTCATGTCATTGTGTATGTTCCATCCTCTCTGGTGAAGATTCTTCTAAATCGATAATTCAGAGAAGGAAAATGGAAAAATTGGTTGGCAAAGATTCAAGAGTATGACATTGAAATTAAGCCTTTAAAAGAAATGAAAGGACAAGGCCTCTGTAATATCATTGCGAATAGTGATTCTTTCGATGGATTAATTTAGATTTTAGTGGGAGAACCTATGGTAGTTTTAGAGTGCTATAAAGATATTATATTTTAGTTGAGGTCCGAAAAATTTCCAGTCACAATGAACCCAAAGGAGAGAAGAACATTGAAAATGAATTCAAATTAGTATGTATTGATTGTTGATGTATTATTCAGAAGAAACTATGATGGCATATTGTTAAGGTGTGTTGATGAAAAGAGATCTCAAGAATTGATGAAATAATTACATGAAGGTATATGTGGTGGACATTTTGCACCCACCTCCATGACCCATAAAATAATAAGAGTTGGGTTTTAATGGTCATCATTTTTTAAGGACTCATATGCTACCATAAGAAATTGTGTATATTGTCAACAATTTTTAGGGATAATGAAAAAATATGCAATGTCATTACAACCTATTTCTGTAGAACAACCGTTTTCTCAATGGGGACTGGATGTCGTTGGACCAATAAATCCAAGATCAAGAAAAGGGAACATATATATCCTCATTGATGCAGATTATTTTATGAAGTGGCCATAAGCAGTAACATTAAAAAGGGTTGATTCTAAAGAGTTGATTAAGTTTCTCAAAGATAATGTTTTGTCAAGGTTTGGTGTCCCAGAAAAATTTATTACTGACAATGATTCAATTTTTATCCGGTCAAAATCTACATAATTTTGTGGATAATATGGGATCATCATGGGGCAGTCATAAAATTACTATCCACAAGGGAATGGTATTGTATAATCCACCAATAAGACACTCAATAAGATATTGAATAAAACTATAGATAAGAACCAAAATAATTGGCATTTGAAATTGACAAATGCTCTATGGGAAAGAAAAATGACTCTAAAAGATAGTACTGGGATGTATTTGTATATGTTGGTTTATAGGAAAGAAGCAAAAAATCCAATTAGCCTCTATTTAAATGCCTTGACTTCTGTAGTTAATACATAGGACGCAAAATATAGTACAGCTATGCAAAAGAGAATGAATCAATTATTGAAATTGGAGGAAGAATGAAGTGAAGCTTTGTATAGAACCTCTTAGAGACAACAAAGTATAAAAAAATATTTTGATCAGAGTGAAACCATAAATAATTTACAAAAGGGTGAACTGGTGTTACTCTGGAACAAAGCTAAGGAGAAACCATCGATGCACACAAAATTTTAAGCAATCTGGGTTGGACCATATATCATTGAAAATATTATGGGTTTTAATGCTTATATGCTCAAAGATATGAAGGGGAAAATGTTAATGGTTCCTGTTAATGGGAAACATTTGAAAAGCTTCCTCACCTGAAATTTTCGCATTTCCTTATACATAGATTTTAATTTATTTGGTACATCCTTACTATTCGACTCCATATCCCAAAAGATAGAAGCATTTGGTCATGAAGATTATGGATTCTTGACAACCCACAGGGGGTTATCATCCCACAGTTGGAGCCAATTGTTGAGACAATTTTTTTCTTCCATTTTTTCCTTCCACATTCTATTTTCCCCACTTCTTTACTCCATTTATTTTCCCCCTTCTATACCTCCCCTTATTCCCTTTTCCTTTTATCCCTTATTTTCTCCCTTTCTGGTTACTATACTTAGCCATATTTCAGTTCATGGATTTACGGGTTGGAGAGCCTTCATTTCCACCCACTTACTCATTTCATAAGTCTGTTTCAACACTTACTTTTTCTCAATTTCACGGGTTCGCGGGTTAAAACATTCACTTTCCTTTTTCCATCATCCTCACTTTGCATTTTAAGTTATGTGATATACGTTTTGAACATCACTTAAACTTTAGCATCGTCGCGGGTGCTGGGCTCCATAGTATTTCATTCTTCATGCACATGAGTCTGACCAACCATTCCTCTACACTTAGTATAATTTTGATCATCTCTACAGTCGTGGGTTGGCGGGTTCATGAAAATATTATATTCAAATTCTCTCACACTCGTCCTCGCCATTTTGTTTATTTCCCCAATACACATTAAGTACTCTTTAATGTTAAGAAATGTTGTGTAGGCCCTGAAAATATCATCATTAATGGCAAAAGGATCGAGGAATTATTAATTAAAATCTCATTTAATCTTCATTTTCCAAGGGATTAAAATATCATTATCTTTCCGAAAATATTTATTTGAGATCATTATCTAGCTAAAGAAATAGTTCCTCCAACCTATGGAAGCATCATCTAGATAGAAGTTTTGTGGTGACACTCTGAATATTTTTCGTCGTGAAGATCAAAACTTCTAGTGGTTAAGAGCATACTAGTATTATTCCTCCCCTCCTACTGCACATAAAGATGAAAATGTAATTTGGGCATATGGAATTGCTCATGTTGGATGTATTCCTAAGGCTTTCAATTGTAAGGAAATTGTTGCATGGTGTGTAGAAAAGTATGTACCAAATCAAAGAATCATACAACTTCAGGGTCATTCTCTAATTTATCTTTCACCCCAAGTCTTCTGCAATATGTTAAAACTGTCGGAGCCGACTCTTACATTCAAAGGTGAAGATTGCAGAGAATTATTGAAAAAAATATAACAATGGGCTTGACCTCCTACTCGAATATTTGGAGAATATTGCATCTGCCCCAGTAGACATAACCATAATCTAGGTTGAATCTCTAAAAAATACCTATCGAGAAATTGCATGGCTATTTACCAAAGTAAGAGGTCAAGAAAACAATGCTTCTATATCTCAGATGATTTTATATATTCTGTATTTTACAGTTCAAGAACATGCCATTTGTTTACTAGGGAAAGCTCATTTCTATGAAAATCTCTTCCCAATTGTCACACTACAAAAAAGATAGAAAATTATTTATAGCCTCTTATTTGATATTTTCTATTGTACATTGTTTCTAATTCCCAATATTAACCATTAGTAAAAGGGTAAATTGTGAAACAGATCACGTTACCTTTTGGTATCAGGCATTGTGGAGGCATAAAACCTGTTGGCCCTTGACCAAGTTTTGGGAGTTTCTTCGTCATGTTGACCTATTTTGAGACTTCGACAGCCTGTCGAAGGAGGAGCGCAAGAGGAGGCAAAAATGATTGGATCTCATCCCCCTTTTTGGGTTTTTGGGAATATGTAACAGGAATGGTATGTCGGCCCATGGGTTTACCCATGTTTAGGCCTATTTTGTATGTATAAATAGAAGGATAGGCAATGTAAGTTGGTAGTAGTTGAAGAGAATAATGCATCTATGTGATGTGAATGCATGCTAAGTGCGAGTAGAGTCTAAAAGTGCTTTGTGCATTACTGTAAGAGATTTGTAGAGCTAAGTGTAGATCCTTGTAGCAGATTGTGGAGAGCTCTGTGTTGTGAGCGCAAGGAAGAAGGATCTAGCGAGATGCACAGATCTTATGTCCTATGCAGAGTAAGGGTTTTGATGGATTTGTGCTTGTAATCGATTGACTGAAGACAATAAAGAAGAAGATTTGGTGGACGTAGCCCCAGGGTGGGGGTGAACCACGTAAACACTGTGTCATGTGCTTTGTGCTTTGTCTTGATGTGTTCATAAGTTATATTCCAAGTGCTCTGATATGTTTAAGATAGATCTGCTTATGCTTAGTGCTACTAATAGGTAGAATGATAGATCTGATATACATGAATATGCTCAGTGCTTGATCTACCAGATCTAACCTATTTACTTGTGATAAGTGCTTAAATACATTACATCAATGTTAATGCTGCGAAGTTCTGTCTTATAAGCGAAGTGGTTATTGATTGTATATTGAGGAACTGACGGTGCTAAGTTCTTTATTAAGTAGTACGATCACAGATCTGTGTCCCAACTAAGGTTGCAGACACCTGAGTCTTGTAACCACCCCTACCTCTACCTCGGGTGAGACTTCATCTGCTTCGTAGGTGTTGCTGAAAGGGCTGGTAGTTAGGGATTTGTTGGTGCGTTGTTGTAGCGTTGAACCCTGGGTCAGCCCCTATGCTAAAAAAACCCCTCTATCTTTTTATGAAGTTTATAATGATGTTGTTTCAGTCTTCAAAAATATTTTTTGGGCGAAAACACTCTAAGGATATCTGTTCAAGCGACCAAATTTTTAGAGAAAAAGGGGACAATAGAGAAAATGGAGAATCACAGTATCATAAGGATATTTTGCTTAAAAGAAAATCATTATTTTCTCCCGTATTACGTACTCGAAAAATTATTTATTACATAGGTGGCGAGGAAATATAACTTCTGGTTGCACTTTTTCCATGAAAAAAGGAAAAATCATTTTATTCCCCTGCCATGGAAGATTGGAGAGTTTGTCTTCAAAAATATAAATAAAATTGACGAATTTGCAAATCATTTTAACAATGTGAGTTTAAAATATGTTGAAAAGATCAAAGGTTTTTATCCAAACAAAATATTTGTGCTCTGATAAAGGTAAATATAGTAATTTTTTTTTTTTTGTGCAAGATTTGTGCAAGATAGTAATATTTGTGCAAGCTTTGTGCTCTGATAAAGGTAAAGATAGTAATTTTTTTTTTTTTTTTTTTAGATCTGGAAACTTTGTTCTCTGTAGAAGTAAGATAAGTGGAAATTTTTATTTCTAGAGTATGGATCTAGGTATGTTTAATAGAGTCTGTCCTAATTTGAAAACTAGAGTATTAATAGATGAAATAAGGCTTGATATGAATAGATCTGATCAGACTAGTGAAAGATATGTTATACCAATGCATAGAAAGAATGTTTGGACTAACAAATGGATGCAGGATCCTAGAAAGAATCTATTGTAGGTTAGCTCCTATGATCCTAGTGCGCAGTACAAGTGAGGCTGGAGATCATTTAAAAGAAAGAGAGGAGTGACCCTTTGTTATAGTTATAGGAGACTAGGACATCTTGTTAATGAATGCCCTAGAAGAATACCTAGTTGTCTTTGTTGTAAGGCTATGGACCATGAAGTTTTGGATTTCCCCAGAATGATTGCTAAGCTTGAAAGTATGAACATAAGACAAGAAAACCCTAAGACAGATCCAAAAACTAAGGCTATAGAAGAACCCCATAAAGAATCAGAGAAGGTATTACTACAGATGAAAGACACCTTGGATGACCATCAACATGTTAGACTATCAGATATTTTTAAAGACAAGAAGTGCCTTGAAGCAAGAATAGGGGACCTCGACAATGACTATGTTCTAGATGAAGAAACACAAGTGAATATCATGACAGAAAGAATGTGGGAAGCTATAGGGAGGCCTGCTACGATCCCTTCATTAGGAGGAATAGGACTATTCATAGGAAAGATGGTAAACTTATGTGGGAAGCTCGCTCAGATACCTATGAACGTTAATGGAACTTCGACAAAGGAAGATTTTGAGATTATTAAGTTTATTGAAGACAACGCCCCGTTTACCATGTTAATAGGAAAACCTTGGATTGATAGAGCTCAAGCCAGATGAAAGGAAGAAGAAGAAGCCTTGGAGTAGAAGAAACAAGACTTAAAAGATTTCATGACTAGAAGGATCACACAATTGATTGAAGAAAAAGAGAACCGATCGAAGCTATTTGAAACTAGAGACCCTGATGTCGATGCTGTAGGAACATCAGAGGACTCCTGGAAGACTGAAGTTCCTATCCCAGAAAAAGAAAAGGTATTACCCCTAAGTCCTAGGAAAGAATCTCAATAGCACGCAGTAACTATGTTAAAACAAGATAAGAATCATAATGGAAAACGAACTATTGAGACGAAGCTCACTGGAAAGAAGGCGAGGAAACAAAGTAAGAGGAGAGCTAAGTTGCAGAAGGTTCCCGAGGGAACTTCACAGAGAGAAAATTTGCAGAATTGGAGCTTCGTTGGGATATCAGAATAACGACATTAGGCACTTTGCCATGATGAAGAAATATAGTCATTGGGGCCAATATATCTGTTCGACTCCCGCTTCGAATGGGTAGAAAATAAATAAAGGTTCTTCATCAAACCATTGGGCCATGCCATAACGGATCGAACAAGATTTAATGGAGGCTCATACCCGTTGTAAGAAAACCGTTGTCGAGTTACCTATTTATCACGTCGTTCCATGCACCGAGAACACTTTTGCTAATTGAGAATTTGAGCCCACAGACTAAGCCAAGTTTATACAATGATCATTGTGATCTCACTCTCTATTTCATTACTATGTTTAATTTGTTCCCCGACCCCTCAAATTGTTCTCCCTGAGTGCGTATGTTGGAGCATTGAGTGCTGCAGAGAAAGCTACTGAAGAAGTTTTGATCGACTTGATGAATTAGAAATCCATGTCGATGTCTGAAGGTATCGAGGCTTCATCCAAAAAAAAATGCAAGCATCCCCATCCACTACTCATGGAGTTGGACCATCCCGTGAAAGGTGAACTAAGCACAAGGATGACTTAGCGAATGCTAAGCTGATTCCGAGCATCCTACCTACCTATTTACCACCTCTGAGCGGTGCAATAAACTGAGACAGTGTGCCTAGAGACTTTGAATATGAAATGGTCATTGCGTACCTCCCAAAGGGGATACACGTAGTGTGCGCAGACCAAGATAAGATCGCAACATTGAAGTTTAGCAACTTCAACCTCGGTGACAAGAAGGTGTACAACATGTTCTCCCCACAAAAGTATCTAACTAGAACCAAGGGAAAGAACTCGAATATCGTACCCGAGTCATGGACCATGAACCTCATGCAGTCCATGCTCCTCAATGTTATGAAGATCCCACACTTTGGAAGGCACCAATAAGCGAAAACATGCGTCAAGCTACTGTTGTCCTGCTACCATGGCGGATATTTATGGTTGAATCACCATATAACCATGGATCCAATGTTGATTAATCAGATCACAGGGCTGAGAATGCAAGGCCATGACCCACAGGATTTCTATCCCGGGAAAACCATGGATCGCTCTCTTGCGCAGAAGATAAAAGACACCTATGGGGATGTCGAGAAGGGAATGCGAGGCTACAAGGTAGCCTCTATCCAGAGTGGTGCATTGCGCCTAGCCTATCAATTGATCGTAGGGAATTTGGTTAGCAAGAACCGACCCACCCAAGTGACTGGATTTGTATTCGACCTCACAGGAAAGTGCGTGGAGGGCCTCCAAATGAATTGGGTGAAGTACCTTGTAAACTAGCTGGAATTGGACTGCAGGGAAGCACAAGATCAAGGATATGATTTCCACTTCAGCTGGCTTCTCATCCTGATTGCTTTCATCACATGCGAGATGCCAGAAGGTGCGACCTTCTTGGACATCGAGTCGTTTGAACCTTTGCCTGCGAAGTTTAGTACATTATGGTACTCGAATGACATGAACAAGCAATGGAAATCAAATGTCATCTTCCACACTTATTACAACCAATTGAAGGTAGCCATCTAGTATACGCCTCGTATAACCCCAAACACTCTCCACAAGTTCAGGCCCTTGATGAAATTTAGCATGGAATGCCATTTCATCTATATCACAGCTTGCGTTGATGAGCATAAACAACAGATGCAGTCGTACTACAAGTTGACGGAGGATGAATTGGAAGAGATTACCAAGGAATGGTCAGTGGACCTCCTTGTTCCAACAAACCCTGCAGAGATATCTGATGTTGACAGTCCAGAAACTGCGACGGATATACTTGAACCTAGCAAGACAAAGAAGACCGAAGAGGTCCATGATTTAGACAGCGCATCCGTGAAGACTGCTTCCATCTCACCAGAGCAAGGAGGATATGGTGGAGAGATAGATGGTGGAGAAGTTGAACCGAAGAAAGGTGAAGTTACACCACCTAGGAGGACCCCTCAAAGAAAATGAATTTTTCCCCTCCAAAACCTTCTTTGAGGAAGAAATCGAAACCAACCAGGACCAAATTTTAGACCACCCTCAATTGAGACGACTTTGAATTCATCGTCGCAACACTGAATGATGCTTCGCTGGAGATAGGAGAGAAGAAAGAAGCTAAGCAGGAGGAGGTGTTCAGTCGGATTAAGGATGAGCTCTAAGGGGTGCAGTAAGAAATACAGTCCAGCTGCGCAGTTTCCACTACACCTCTGTTGGTAGGAACATCAGAACTAGGTGATGAGCCAGCACAACTACACCACATTGTTGATACAGTCGAAGCTCACCTTCAATGAGCTCAGGAAGAGACAACACAAGCCACCCAGGCTTTAACGCAAGTACATAAATACCTAGAGGAGAAACACAGTGATCCAGAAAGGGAAAAGCTGTCTCTATAAGCGAAGTGGGATGAAGAAAAAGTATAGTTACAACAAAAAAAGGAACAGTTGCTCGTCGAGCAAATCAAAGTTAAGGAAATAGTTCACATAACACTTCTCTCTATGGCAGTCATCGAATTAAAGGTAGAAGAGAGATTTCCAAAGAAGGTGGCGCAACTCGAAGAAGTAATCCAATAGCTCCAACAATGCATAGCAGACTTGGAGCTCCGCACTATGCTCAAGACTTCTCAATATGTAAGGGACCAGTGAGAAGCAACTGCCCACAGTGCAGTCGACAGATTAAAATATCTTTCCTTGGAGTGCAAGCAACTGAGTAACCGAAGTGCCCATACATACGAGAACCTCACTAAGAACCCAGAGTTACAAACACTGGAGTCGCAGCTCCAGGAAGCGAAGCAACACATAGATACACTACAGGCGCAGTTGAAGGCCTTGTCAGCTGTAGATAGAATGAAGAGGTCTCATGAACAACGCACAACTCAGTAGCAGATCCATATGCTTCAAAGAAAAGTGATGGAAGTATCTCAACAACTTCAACCTATGTAAGATAAGGCATGCCAGTTTTTTACAGAGGTGGAGAGCCAAGGAGAAGAATTAGAACAGGTTGTCACCACAGCAAAACAACGCCTAGAAGGGATGGTGAATGACGCAATAATTGAGAAGTTCACTGAACAAGAGGCCACAATAAATCAGCAAGTCAAATCAACTCGGTCCAAGCTCGAAGCATTCAAAGTCAAATTGATCAAACTAGAGTAACTCAGGATGAGTCACAGGTGAGTGTTGGGGGCTTGTTGGCCCTTGACCAAGTTTTGGGAGTTTCTTGGTCATGTTGACCTATTTTGAGACTTCGACAGCCTGTCGAAGGAGCGCAAGATGAAGCAAAGATCACGGGATCTCGACCCACTTTTGGGCCCCTTTTTGGGTTTTTGGGAATATGTAACGGGAATGGGATGTCGGCCCATGGGTTTACCCATGTTTAAGCCTATTTTGTATGTATAAATAGAAGGATAGGCAATGTAAGTTGGTAGTAGTTGAAGAGAATAGTGCATCTATGTGATGTGAATGCATGCTAAGTGCACGTAGAGTCTAAAAGTTCTTTGTGCATGACTGTAAGAGATTTGCAGAGCTAAGTGTAGATCCTTGTAGCGTATTGTGGAGAGCTCAGTGTTGTGAGCACAAGGAAGAAGGATCTAGAGAGCTGCGCAAATCTTCTGTCCTATGCGGAGTAAGGGTTTTCATGGATTTTTTCTTATAACTGATTGATTGAATAAAATAAAGAAGAAGAGTTGGTGGATGTAGCTGCAGGGTGGGGGTGAACCACGTAAACACTGTGTCATGTGCTTTGTTCTTTGTCTTGATGTGTTCATAAGTTATATGCTAAGTGCTCTGATATGTTTAAGATAGATCTACTTATGCTTAGTGCTACTAATAGGTAGAATGATAGATCTGATATACATGAATATGCTCAGTGCTTGATCTACCAGATCTGACCTATTTACTTGTAATAAGTTAAATACATTAGATCAATGTTAATGCTGCGAAGTTATGTCTTATAAGCGAAGTGGTTATTGAATGTATATTGAGGAACTGATGGTGCTAAGTGCTTTATTAAGTAGTACAATCACAGATCTGTGTCCCAGCTAAGGTTGCAGACACCTGAGTCTTGCAACCACACCTTCCTCTACCTCAGGTGAGACTTCATCTGCTTCGCAGGTGTTGCCAAAAGGGCCCGTAGTTATGGATTTGTTGGTGTGTTGTTGTAGCATTGAACCTTGGGTATGCCCTTATGCCAACAAAACCCCTTTGTTTTTTTATGAAGTTTATAATGATGTTGTTTCAGTCTTCAAAAATATGTTTTTGGGCGAAAGCACTCCAAGGATATCTGTTCAAACAACCAAATTTTTAGAGAAAAAGGGGACAATAGAGAAAATGGAGAATCAGAGTATCATAAGGATATTTTGCTCAAAAGAAAATCATTCTTTTCTTCCGTATTACATACCTGACAAATTATTTATTACATAGATGGTGAGGAAATATAACTTCTGGTTGCACTTTTTCCATGAAAAAAGGAAAAATCATTTTATTCCCCTGCCATGGAAGATTGGAGAGTTTGTCTTTCATAAATATAAATAAAATTGACGAATTTGCAAATCATTTTAACAATGTGAGTTTAAAATATGTTGAAAAGATCAAAGGTTTTGATCCAAACAAAATATTTGTTGGACATATGCTATCAGTGGGGTTCAATAACTCTTTCATTCAAACTATATTGAATGAAGAATAAGAAGTTAACAACCAAAGCACTCTTGTATATAATTTTGGCGATTTATAAACATTACTTAGAAATAATGATATTTATAAGCAAAAGGGAAAAAGTCCCAATGAAAGAAGTGATCAATCTCCAATTGTCACTCCTAAGAATACTACCTCTAGGAGAAGTGCTCTAGTGGCCCACCTAATTAAAAATATTGTCAACAGTAGTTCCAATGGAGGGGGAGAGAACAATCCTCCCTCTGGAAAATTGAAAATCCACGTAAGTTTCCCGTGAGAAAAAAGAGAAAAAACTCAGTGCAAGAGGAAGAAAATAGTCTTATAGAAAATGATATCCAAATCTTTTCCTTGGAAGATATGGAACTAGAAGCGAACATTGAAAACATATTTCCTGCAATAGAAAAAAATGAGCATATTTCTCAACAAGATTCTTTACTCGAATTCACGGGGAATGAGACATTTAGTGAAGAAGAATCCTTCACTTTTCAAAGTGTTGTTTTTGACAGAGAATCTAAAAAGTTGATTTTAGAAATATTTGACCAGAAAAATAAAAAAGGAAAGGCCCGCTCAGAGGTTGACCTCAAGTATACGTGACCGTCCCAGATTTCCAAAATACATAGGGAAACCAGGGATGCACTTGACAACTCTATTGATGGTCTAGAGGTTGAGAATTCCAAATTAAAAGAGAAGATCAAAGAATTGGAGATTGCCTTGATGCCTCTTCCAATCCTGGCTAGTCCTTTGACAATGATTAAACCAACTACACCTGGTATCAAGTTAAAGGGATCTTCAATTTTTCTCACAACGGTCTGAAATTATGTTGAGAAAAACATTAAAAAGATAATTTCATTGATAATAGAGGCTTGGGAGGTATAAAAAAATATTGTTTCTTTTGGTTCAAGGGCACATCCATTTCATGAGTACCTCCAAGATGATTTTAAGAATGAAGAAGGATTTAACACAAATGTTGTTTTACCATTTTGGATAAAAGTCTCAAACATGAAATAATTGAAAAGGAGAGAAGAATATTTGCCTTCTCCAAGTCGGATCAAACAACCGAATATATGTTGGAAAGAAAAGATCAAGAATTTGAAAAACATTGTCCAAGCATGCAATAAAGCCATGGTGAAAAGAGAAGAATTATTTAGAAGGCTCACAGAGATAGATTTAGCAGGAAGCACTGATGAGATGAAAGATTCTAAATTAATTTGCAGTTCAATGTTTATGACAAGGTGACAATTTGATGAACTAGTGGAGATATTAAATAGATTATCGGCTGAGACATTTAATGGCATAGTTGAATATGGCAAAGAAGAGAGATAATTATCTTATCGATTATTATATGAAAAATCAAGATATTGAGGAGGAAATCCACGAAATTTCTCATGAACTAACAGATTTAGAAGGTGAATTGCTTAATATCAAAATTAGGCATGAAATAAATGTTTCTCCAATGAGGAATTACATTGAATATTGGTTTAAGAGGGAAATCGATAAATTAACTAAAGAGGGCCAAGAAACAACAGTTGATACGGTTCTTATAACCGTCAACGAGGAAAATAAAAGGACAACAACAAGCAAGTGAAAGGGAGAGATACCATCATAGTAAGTTTATGTTGATCACATTTTTCTTTCTTTATCAGTTTTTCATCCAGTTACTCCACTTCTTTGACTAGAAAGGTTTAACCGAAATCTGATAACTTATTTATGTCTTCCTTCCAGGTATTCCTACTCTGCCTTCTCCCACCGTCTTCTCTCCACAATTTACTTCTTGTTTATATTTACTTTTATGGTCCGTAGGAGCCCCAATCCCAGTCCTCTAGATACATTTTAATTTCAAAGCTTTGTAACAAACTTTGATCTTTTTTCAGAAATCCCAAGAGAACTAAATCAGGATCAATTTTGACGGTGTTTTATATCTCTGAGTTTTGAGTGTAAAATATTTGAGATTGACCTATCATTTTCTTCCTTTGAGTTGCACATGTGTCTACTCTATTAAAGTATTCTTATGCGTACAAATCATCTTATTTTATTTTTATGTGTGATCATAAATATTTAGTTTAGCTATGATGGATGTGAGGAAATTTTTCTTAGGTTTTCAAATGTGTGATGCATGAGGTTCTTGGTCATCTCTCGGGAATTCTCTTTAAAATAAAACAATTTTATTTTCTGCAACTTTTATCTTTCCTTGAATATAATAGTGGACTCTCTCAAAGTCCTATATCATTTTGGAAATTTAGAATTCAAAGAATATCATAAAATAGAGAGGAGTACCACCTTTATAAAAACATTGGAGGACTGGTATCCTCGTGAGGTTGTCGTGTCGGTTCTGACGAATTCAAGCATCAATGACACTCAAAAGAAAAGAGATTGGTATCTCCTACAAGTTGTAGCTTGTAAATGAAATATAATTTTTATGATTGTTACATTTAATTTTTGTGTATTGTACTTTCTTGTTGATCAATTGTCATGGTTAATAAATTTAATAATTAATAATTGATTAAAATTTTGAAAAATAAGCAATATTGATTCACCCCCTCCCCCTCAGTATTGAACAATATTTCAGCACCCGCACCTTAATCACCCATATATGCTACCTCTCATTTAGGTCCTTCTTCTCCAAAAAATATCTCAAGGTTTTTTGGTCAGTCCTAATCAGAATGAATCCTCCTACAAGGTATCGTATGAACTAGGCCAATGCATGCATGATGGCCAACATCTCATTATCATAGATCAGATAGAGCTTCTCTGGCTCTCTTATCTTTTTGTTATCGAAAGCTATCAAGTGTCGATTCTACATCAAAACTACTCATATTCCCTCACTGGATGTGTCACACTCCAAAAAAAAGGTTGTGTGATATCTAAGAGTGATAATATTAGGCAAGTTCTCATCACCCTCTTCATTATGTCGAATTTTACTTGAGGTTCCTCTAACGATCAGAATGCCCCCTTCTCGGTGTGGTATGTCAATGGTGCAACCAATTGTAAAAATCATTTCACAAAGCTCCTATAATAGTTTCATATCCTGAAGAATCCTTGCATATATGTGAGTGATATGGGGGTGGGCCAATCCAAGTTTGTCTGGATATTATCCTGATGCACTTTTACTCCCTCAACACCAATTATGTGCCCCAGATAGAGGATCTCTTTCAACCCAAACTCGCACTTTTACTCCTTGGAAAAAAATGAAATCTATTCCATAATAGTGATAATATCGTCCATATGCTTCAGATGTTCCTCCCACATCCTATTGCATATTAGAATATTATCAAAGAACACTAGTAATAATTTCCTCAAGTTTTTGTTGAAGATATGGTTCATAAATGACTAAAAGGTAGCTGGTGCATTAGTCAACCCAAAGGGCATGAATAGAAAGTCATAGTTCCTATAGTGATACCTAAATGTTTCTTTATGGATATCCTCCTCTCTAACCCAAATCTGGTTGTATCCTGATCGCAGATCAACCTTTGAGAAGTACATTATCTTGTGTGACTCATCTATCATCTCATCAATCCTGGGTATTGGGTATCATTTTTTTATGGTCTTCTTGTCTAGTGGCATGTAGTCTATGCACGATCCTCATAGTTCCATCCTTCTTCTTCACTAGTACAACTGAAGAAGCAAAGGGACTAGAACTAGGCCTGATATGTCCCATCTCCAACAACTCTTTTATGGCCTTCTTGATCTCATCCTTGAACTTATTTGGATGCCTATAGGGTGTGGTTATCATGGGTTTTCCCCCTTATTCTAACTTAATGACATGCTCAAACCCTCTATCTAGTGGTATCCCTGTTGGTAGCAACCTGAACACCTTATCATGTTTCCCAAGCATCTCTTGTATGTCCACATGATAGTGATGGCAATCATGGGATGTTTTATGCTAGGTGATCAAACATGCTACTACACATGCCACATCACCATGCCTAAATATGGACTCCATGTGTTGTTTATAGATGATCTTGGGTGTTTCCAATGACATACCTCTCAGAATCACTCACTCACCTCCTATGTCTATGAACTCCATCCACGTGATCTAATAATTCATTTTGAAATATCCAAGGAAATATAACCATTGTACTCCAAAAAATACATTGGTGATTTCCATATCCACTACATAAAAGTCATCGGTCAACTTGTAGTTTCCAAATTTCACATCCAACCCTTGAATCCTCTAAGTACAAGTCATGTTGTACCCATCTGCTACCCCCACATTGAATCCTTTGAATTCCTCATTGGGAATGTGTCTCCTAGCTACCAGTTCCATGTAGATGAAATTATGGGTGGCCCCACCATCAATCAGAGTGGTAACTCCTTGTCCCTGAAAGATACCTTTGATCTTGAAAGTATAATACCTGGGCACTCTTGAAAGTGTGGCAATGGTCACTTTCTTGAATCCTTCTTGTATTGACTTATCTTCAAAAATATCAAGATGAGGTGGCTTTGCCTCACTACTTATTTTTCCACTGTCATGTGTATGAGCTACCTCATCCTCACTGACATCCTCCTCATCGTAAACCACCTCTATGTAGTGTACTTTCCCCTTTCCCATGCAATGATGTCCTAGTTCCAAAGGTTCTTTGTAGCTATAGAAAAGTTATTCTATCTTAGTTCTCTCTAGGTCTCCTCATCCATCATGTCCTTCCCTATCCATGGTTTTTGGGGAGGCTTCGTTACTTGACCCTTCTATGGTATGAAGGGTTCCACCTGTTTTTTCTTGGGAAATGTACCAACCATATAGTGGGTCTTCATAATATCATCCTTTAATGTGATTTTCCTAAAATATTTCACCCACTCTCTCAAGGATTCAAATAAGCCCTCGGTGAATAACATCACCAACCTCTGCTCCAAAATATTTGTTACCATAAAAACCATCCTTTGGAACTATGTGATGTATGCCTCTGGTGTACTTTTCTTCCTCAATTGTGCCAACTTTGTAAAGTGGATCTCAGGTTCCTTTTTGTCGAATTGGTCCATTAATCTCTAGATGAAGTCCTCGTATAATGTGATGTTGGCATTTCCTAATGTTACTAGCCCATGGTATGACCACTCATGAGCCTCTCCATCCAAGTGAAGGGTGGAAAAATTGATTTCCTCAGCCTCTGTCATTAGATTGAGCTGGAAATAAGTATCCAACTTATGCACCCATTCTTGAGCCATGCGCCTGCCAGATTTTTCAAAATATGGGATAGTCATCTTCCCCAATTTGTGCAGAAGATCAATGTTATGCTGAATCTAGCCCATCCTAGGATTGTTCCTCATCCTGAGGTCGCAATAGTCATTGTAAGACATGACTTCCTGGGATCCCTCTTATAGAAATTAATACTCCATGAAGTAGTTTTTAATCTCAACAACTGGCCCCTATTTCTCCTATGCCTCTATGGGATTCTCCTCAAGGAATGGTGACAATAATGGTTTGGGTACCTTTCTACTACCTACCTGTAAGACACTCTGTGTCGGGACATAGGTATTAATCCCTTCATGAGTCCTACCACCTTTGTGACTAGCCTCTACATAGTTCCCATTGATACCTGTAGGGTTTTGATTCACTTGGTTGCTAGAAAAGAAATGTGTCATGAGTTGTATTAATTGTTGCTTCCCATTAGCTATGGACTCTAAAAAATAAATGGTCATATATTCACCATGATCCCCCATAACTCCTTCTACTTCTTCTTCAAATGAATCTGATCTTGGGATAGGTTTTCTTCCATGTCCTCTATTTTTTCTTGGCATCAATGCCTCAAGAAATCATAGGTTGGAAATACCACCAGTTTTTATACCATAGTAATGTCCCCAACTAGGCTAGGGTGGATTATTATGTTTGTTGTCAAAAATTATAGTTTCTCTTTGTGTAAATTTGTTAAAGACTTTGCATTAATGTTGTTGCTAACTTCTTACAAACAATTTTCAAGTGTATCATGGATAGGAATATTTTCAAACATGTTGCTTGCATCCATTACACAAAAAATAGAGAAGATAACCATGGCATCTTATTATGGTTTGAAACACCCAAATCAAAACAATACAAAGATCTCTAATGGTTGTAATAACAACTGCAAAACACTACTAACACACAAATACTTCATGGCTGAAAGGAAACTTTAATACCTACTAACAGAAAAAAAAACCCAAACAGAAAACCTAAAATGATGCCAATGATTGATTTCAACTACCTCAAGGCTCAACCAACTCTGTAACAACATGGTCCAGCATTGTCTGTTTTGTTAACAAATTTCCATTCCCTCATGTAACCCTCATAGTTATGATCCCAAAAAACCACTGCAACTCTCAATTGCAGAGTTCCTTGCGAGAAAAAGATGGTCGTCTAGCAGGGCCTTGCAGGACGTCCTATACTCAATCCACGAGAATTCCTTCAACCAGGGTTTCTATGAAACCCTCCTGATACCTGCAAAATTCTGGGCTTGACCTCTTCTAGAAATATCCTCAAAATTCATGTGCACTTTGGTATGCCTCCAACTAAATACAAAACTCCCAAGTGAAGCTCCAATGGTAGTCCTAGATAGACTTCACTCTTGTATGGATAGGGTGGGTATTGCACCACTGAAACTAGACTGCAGTAGTGGAAGGGTTTTGTCAAACCCCATTGAAACAATAGCTCCAAGAGAACCAATAAAAAATTCAATCAAATCATAATGATGAAGTGAAGGGCTACCCCTCATTTTATTCTTTCTCCGATCCTTATAGATCTTTCCACCCTTTTGACCAAATTAAATCCTTTTCCCTCCAATATTCACTTAAACATTAAAAATAACTTTTCAATGTTTAAGTAATTAATTTTTTATTATTATTTAATTTCACTTTAGGAATTTGTCATATTTTAACCTAGTGACACTAAATAATCCTCCATGAATCCCTTTTTATGTTGACTATAGCCTACACGGGTCATATAGTATAGTAATTCATCCTCCATCATGATCAATTGGAAGGGGACATTACACTTCCTAACACTCAAGGTATTATTAGTAGTAGTGATGTCAGAGTCACTACTATATAATTGTGTCCACCCAGAGGTCTCATTCCCACAGAAGTTAATAACTGTGGTGAGGGCCATGACCAATGGCCAATTGAGGCAGTCTACAACATGGTTGGAGCTACCCTTCTTGTACTTGATGTTTAGGTGGAATTTTTGTAGGTATGTAGACCATTTTTTATGTAGTTCATTATGTAGCTTTCCTTATGTCTGCATGAATTTCATAGGCTTGTGATTAGTGTGGATGATCATTTTCTTGCCCAAAATGTAATTCTTTAACTGTTGGCATGCCTACACAATGAAGTGCATCTCTTTTTCATAGGTGGGATACCTATGAACATCATTAGATAGTGTTTCACTATGATAGGATATCAGATGTCCTTTTTGAGTGAGGATGAAAGAGATAACATAGACAGAGGAATCTATCTCGATATTGAATACATGTTGTATATCTGGCAATGTGAGGACTGGTGTGAAACAAAGGTACAATGTTTTAGATCCTAGAATACTTTTTTTTATGATTCAAACCAAAAAACTTGGTTTTAGCTCCCCCCTAGATCACTTGGCTTAAGGGCCAAGCTATATGAGAGAACCCCAACTGTTGGAGTTACTTCAAACACACCTAGGATTTATTTTCCTAAGGTTATTCCTTGTTTATTAGTCATAAATATTCATTATCTAGTCTCCTATATTTTAGGGGAGAATATTCCACCTAGAGAATATTCTCTTTCAGTTGACACTTCAGTTTGACTAGTTGAGTTGAGTTTAGATGTTGCATTGGTTTTGTCACCATGCAACATTGGGATCATCACCAACTCACTACTCTTTTTTCAGTCAGTTAACTAAAAACTAGTTGACTAGTTAACTCAGCTAGGTGGCAGTTCACTCCCGTAACTGCCTGAGAGACTAGACTAGGTGGCAGTTTACTCTTGTAATTGTTGGTGTGTGTCTAGATCAATCTAGACCACCACTATGGATCATTATTTACTCATTTATTCTATATATATTGTAAATTATTCACTGTTTGAGTGTGGAATACGGTTAATGAGAATTCTTCCATTATTTCTCTCTTGCTTCTTCTTTCTCAAATTCTCTCTGCAAATGTGTGTATTATTGTTTAGCTAGATCTATTTTGTGTAGGTTCAACACATTTACACCAACATGAACATGCAGTAGAAGTTCATGATGGCCAAGAATATGCTAAGCTCTGTTAGAGTCATCAGGGCTAGCCAATCATGAATGACTTGGATAGTGATTGGGTCCACATTCACCCCATGTTTATCCATGATGTATCCTAAGTATTGGATTCTCTGTATGTTGAATGATCATTTCTTCAGGTTGGTGTATACCTTGTGTTGTCGCAAGGTGCTCAAGATCTATTGAATGTGTTGCAAGTGCTTTGCCCAGGTCCAACTGAAGATGAGGATGTCATCCAAATATACCACCACAAAAGAGTTTGTAAATGGTCGCAAGATTTCAACCATCATCCTTATAAGTGTCATTGGAGAATTAGTCAATCCAAAAGACATGACTAACCACTCAAAGAGTCCTTCTTTATATTTGAAGGATGTCTTCCATACATCATTTGTTTCTATCAAAACTTGGTGATAACCTGACTTCATCAATATTGCTAAATAACTTGGCACCCTTGAGCTAATAAAGAATATCATCAATCCAGAGGATTAACTATCAGTTATTGATAGTGATTTTATCCATGGATATATAATTAATACAGATCCACCATGTATCATCCTTCTTCTTACCAACACAATTGGGCTCCCACAAGGTGAGTCACTCAGTCGAATGTGTCCCTTTCCAATGAGCTCATGAATTTGAGGATTTATTTACTCATTCTCCAAAATGGAGCATCTGTATATTGGACCATGGGCAAGGGAGCACCAGGTATCAAATCAATGGGATGTTTGACCTAACAGTGTAAAGGCACCCCTATAGGTGAATCAAAGATGTCGTTGTATTCTTCTACAAGATTTTCCACATGCTTATGTTGTGTATAGATACCCTACGTTGAATCTGTTGTGGTCGTAGTGACCTTTCATTCACCTTCTAACTGAGCCATGAAGAGGACAAACTTCACAGTCTATAAGATTAATTTTCATCATTGTTTTTTCAAGATCGATGAAATTGCATTAGTTATAACCACCTATGGTATCCTGTAGCGTTGACCTCCCAAAGTGATAATGACACTATGAGGTCAGGATTCATAAACATCATGATGTTTCCACATACAAGGTTTTCCTAAAAGGACATCACAAACTTCTAGTGGGGAAATATCACACATTACCTCATCTTTGAAGGGTTTGATATCATAGGACAAGCGATATTGTTGGTTGACATGCAGGTCTCCTCCCTAGCTCAACCAAATGATGGTGTATGGTTGGGGGTGTGGTATCATCATGTTGATTGGTCGTATTGGCTTGTTAATCAAGTAAGGGAAAATTCTCCATAGCGAGTTCCAATTAGAATCACTCTCATTTGGCATGGAAATTTCCAGCCAGTATGTGGGCCAGGTTGCCACTAAGACTTAAAATAAAAAGAGGAAGACAAATAAATTGTCCCCCAAATAATTTTTACTAATCCTAAATCTAATCTAATTAAATAAAATACAGACTATATATTCTAACTATTTATAACCTATCCTAATTAGGAGCATTTCTAAAAAGATAGACATAGTAAGAAATGGTATCATTGATAAGAAAAATAGTTCATGTTACCAATAATAGATTGAAACAATAACAAAGCATATATAATCATAAATAGTTACAAATTACATATGCAACATCATCCATGTATCTATTATTAACAACAAACATATGAATTACTTAGACAATAAACACATAAATAGTTCATATGAATTACTATTAAAGAAACCCATATATCAATTGTGGATGTAGAATAGCCCCATACGCAACTGAACATCATCCATGGTCGCCAAAATTTCCTTATGTCCTTTATCAGATGAGATAATAGTATCACCGATATTACAATGGGAAAAATTCAAGAGATTTCAACTCCTTCCTTGAGATTGATAAATAGTTACACAAGACCCAATTCTGGGTTATCCATCCCCCCACCACTACTCAAGGTGAAATTACATTTATACAAATTTTTTGTCACTGCCCCTGGGATTGTTCCTCTTTTGGACCCCTCATTTGCACTCTATATCGTGTAGTTACATACATTGCTCCTTCTAGACTCTTAATTTTCTCATTGTCCATGTCTTCATTGGGACTCTTGGCCTCCTCACTCATTCCTGTCAAAATAACAATAATGAAAAAATATACAAATTTGTTTATATGTGGGCAAAAGACAAAATATTGATAGTTGTATAAATAAATTAATATATGAAACTTTATTGATGTCAATTAGGAAACAAAGACTATTTAAAATCATATTTTAAGTTCTAATATTTACAACAAGCCCTCATTTTCTCAATTTGGCCTTTAAAAACCTGAGTTATGAGTTGTGGAACACTTCACTGTTAATACCCAAGCAAATTTGTGCCTCTTTTTTTCCTTATTTTTTTAGGCATTTCCATTTCTAATATGGCTCAAATAATTCTTATAACATGTTATCTACTCCATCATCTTTCCAACGAGCCATATCACGTCTGATTTGGCCTTTAGAAACTCGAGATATGAACCTATGAAGTTAATGCTTAGTAGTCGTCGATCCCATGTCAGGGTTAATCTGGACCATTGATCTCATAAGCCTAAATATTTAACCCACATGCATTGTGGGAAGTGATTCTAAGTGATTTATATTGTTTTTCCCTCCTTATGTAGATTGTGTGTGGAGTTATAGAAGGCATGGAACCTTCATCCCTGAAAATCCTGAATAATAACCCAATAGGATTGGTAAGAGCCCAACAGTGTTGTGGGAAAATCATCATGAGCAGTAAAATTCTTACAGTAAAATGTCCAAAGTAAAACCCGATGAAAAAACTTCCAACTGCAATAATAACCCGATAGGCTTGTAGTAAATCCCTATGGTAAAATTCCCTGTGGTAAAGTCTCAGGGTAAATAATGTGTGAAGGTAGATTATCCACAAGAGAGAGAGTTCTTTGCGAGAAAATTCTCGCACATGGGTAAAGTCTTATGGTAAAACCTAAAAGTGAAAACCTGATGGTAAATTCCTGACCAAGAGGTGAGAGCCCAAAAATTAATAAAATAATATTGATCAATAAAATAATTGAAAGTTTCATTTCTGATGGAGGGAGTCTAATAGGTTCACAGGCTAAATAATAAAAAAGGTAAAAATGGCATCCTGATGGGGTAAGCATAACGATTCGTATCCTAAGTCCATATATAACGATTTGTATCCTAAGTCCATATATATATATATATATATATATATAGGCTTGGGGATCAGGAAAAAATGAAAATAACTAACTAAAATAAAAAAGCAACAATCCAAAATATAAAATAAATATAGATATCCTGAAAAATAATAATAAATTATAAACTTTGGGATCTAATGTGTAAAGTCCATCCACAATATGAAATTAATTCCTCATGTAAATGTAATTCCCAAAACTAATTCTTGGAATAAAATAATAAAATTTACACCCCATGGTCCATGTTGATAAATTCTTGATTTGGAAAGTTCCCGATTTAAAAAGTAGAACGATAAAGTCCCAATCTGGAAAGTTCCCAATATGGTACCCCAATAAAATAAAAATAAAATATACATGGGAAGAGGGAAATTTAAAACCATGTCAGGATTAGAAACCCATGGGTAAAATAAAAAATAAAAATAAAATAGGAATAAAATAATAAAAATGAAATATAAAAATAAAATAAATAAAACTATACAAACTCATATATACAAAATAAAATCGGATGTAGTAAGGGAAAAATGAGTCTTAGTTCCAAATCCAAGTCACCATTCCATTTTGAGTCAAGGTTCCACACCTAGGTCAAGGCTCCACATCTATGTCAAGGTTTTGCACCTAGAAATCAAAATCTAAAACAAAGCATATCACGAAAACTCCAAATATCTAGATTTCCAGAGGTTGAAGACTCACATAAAGTGTATTCCATTGAAACAAATATGGATGTTCGAATGTCACAAGGAACCTAGATGACATGTGATATTCCTCGTCAAATGACACATACATGCAACACAGGTGCCACGTAAGGAAAGAATGACTTGTCCAACACGTGGTCTTTGGAGGAAGAAAATAAAATGTACAAGTGGTAAGTCTTGACTAGATATCGTAAAGGCATGGATCCAAAATCTGAGATTTAGATGAAGATACTTGTTAAAATAAAGGCCATATTTGGATTCTCCATGGGATATGTCACCTAGGAAGCCATGTGGATTCCACACAAGCACCAAGCTGGATGAAAGTGCAAAGTTGGACACCCAAAAGAAGTATCACATGAAGATTGCAAACAAAGAGGTCAGATGGGGAAGATGACACATTATATGCCAAATCAACAACCTTGGGGATGGCACATCATACTCGCAAATGGAATAGACCCTATGTCAGGATGACAGCTGGTATATTTTGTTTGGATATTCCAAGGGTACTACATATGATATCCAAAATCTGAGGTTTAGAATAAAAGGAATGAAAATAATAAAAAAAAAAAACAAGATTTTTGAATTCTAGATGACACATCATACAACACATCAAGGCCACATAAGGTGACACCTAGGAAGAATTGGAACTTGAATCCAACCTAGAATGACAACATTAGGAACATCATATGTAAAATAAGTTGTCTGATCACTATTCTAAACCGTCAATTTACTCAGCCTCAACTCATACCCGGACATGAAAGGTTATGAAATGGGGTGAAATATTAGATCCAGATGATTTGAGAGACAAAGTTAAGCAGGGTCCAGATGTCCTGATATTTGGGGTTTCCAATTTATAAAGTCTTGAGGATAAATTAAAGAGGCGGGATCAACATATAGGAACTCAAATGTTGTTGTAGGCATAAGAAGTTTGGGGCTTTCATCTCTTTTAATCACTTCAAGGATATCCTCTTGAATTTCTTGTCTTCTGCAACTTGATACACGTGATAATTATTTTATGACTGTACACCATATTTCTCTTCTATTTTGGCATGATTATCTTGAGGAGTTGGAAAAATTTTAGTAACTTGCATAGGAAATAATTATGCAACCCTATCACTGCAACCATATGAATAATTGACTTTGTTATACAAGGAAGAAGACACTTGATAATCGGTTATAAAATCTACATTATTTCCCCTTGCCATTTTACTAACAAAACTATGAACAAGAGCTAGATTTGTTCAACAATGAAAAGAAGGACTCTCTTAGAGTAAATCATCTATGATCTTGGCCTTTTATGAAAAAATTGTTGTTGTAAACAAATTTCATGAATGATCTATACAATTTTTTTGCTTGCTTGCATTTAATCGAAAATAATATCTCAAACTCTTAGAAAATATTAAAGATCCTCTAACTCTAGTTATGGATTTTAAACTAAGGAATATAATTAACACGTGAGATATTGAGAATGCAAAGTAACAATATTCTCTTCATTCAAACCAACCATTCACTTCTCCATGATGTGGCGAGATGATAGTAAAAACCAATGCACAAGGAAACACCATATCCTTAAAAGAAAATTATCTTCAAGTCATAAAACCGAACATTAAGCCTTGCAATTAGATAGGATCAACAAACACCTTCAAATCCATCAAAACCAATTAATGAAAAAAGGCTCAAAAAACAACCGGTCAATCTCATCATGCAAGGATCAAATAAGCATTATAAATCAAAGGTATAATGAAGAACATCTGAAAGTACAAGATCAAAGAGCTTATTGGTCATGACAAACCTCCTCAAAGATAAACAATCAATAAAGATCTAAACCCCTAACCCCCTCAAGGTAGATAAAGAATATTCAGTAGGCTCATATTATTAGTGAATTAGGCATTAGATACCAAATTTAGTAGGGGGTACCTTTCCTTTTTCTCATAAAAGAAAAATAAAAGGGGGGTTGTTGTGGCCACAACATGTTAGAAACTTTAATTTCTTCATGACCTCAGCCAAGATCAAGTTATTCTAGCTCGCACTAGTGTTCCCTTCACCCACATATGTGAATAAAAGAGGTGATCCCCTTCCTCAAGCTCCTATGACTTGTCTAGTTGGATGTTTGCAGTTGCGATGGTAGCAGTAGGTTTTGCATCGATGATCTGTTTTCCCTTATCCTACTCTGAATAAAATTTTGAGTTCAGGTATGGATCTTTTTCTTTAAGCTCAATCAAGAATGATTGTTTTTAGAAACATTCATCAGTGTTGTGCCAAGGTATTTTGTGGAACTCACACCACTTTTCAGTGTCCTTCGTCTTCATGTTACCATTATTTTCATGTAGCTTGGACTAGTTGTCTTGAGGTTGGCCTTCCTTTCTCTATCCCTTGTTCTACAAGTTAGGGCCATATTTTGTATGATTTTTTTGTTACATATTTGCAGACCTTAAATCCCACTTATTCCATTACTTAAATTTCTACTCAATTTTGACAAAATATCGATAAGCGACTCCTAGTGAGGATATGTCCAAAAAATCCATTTTTTTTTTATGTACCTGTGTAGGCCACTGCAGTACTTCATAACCAAGTCTCTCTCAAAGTATTTGATACTCAAATTTGAACATAATGTATCAAATATGTTAGTGTAGTTTGTGACTATCTGGTCTCTTTCTTGATGTAGAGTCATCATAGTTTCCGATAGGGTAGAAATCCTCCTTGAGGGCATCAACAAAGGCTTCCCAAGTGGTTCTTGTCCTGAATTCCATATATTTTTAGGTTAAAATTGATTTGGCCAAGGAAAACCCCAAATCAAGTTTAAATGGGGGAATGATAGGATACACTTGACTCAATGAAAGGATCAAAGTTATTAGATCAACAATAGTGGTTTCAGGCACATGGTATTGGTGACCCATGGTTTGGATCCCTTGTATTGCATGTAATCAAATCCTTTTAATGGTTGGTGATACTCCATTGTAATATGCCAGTACATGAGTGGTGAAGTCTCACTTGGTTGGGGCTAGGAGGTTCGTTGGTTTGGCTAGGTTTGGTCAACGAACTAATAGATCTATTAGTTGGTTTTTCCCAGTTTTGGGTTTTCCCAGATAAATTTTTTATGGTGCTATGTTATAGTTTATTGTTATCTCTCTCACATTTTTTATTTTCGTTTGATAGAATCATCTTCGTTATGTCTCTCCCAATAACATTCCCACCAATAATTGACATGGGGGAGGGATTTAAGTAGAGAAAAGGTGATATTTTTAGTGTCGAATGTTTTTTGAACAAATTAATACCCTTCTAATAGATTTATCCATTTCTCCAAAGCATATGCATATATTTGGACTTCAAATAAGGGGATATGAAACCTAACTTATACCTTGAAGGGTGTCACACCTAAAAAATGGCTACTTCCTGAAGGTGCCTTGCCCATCGTCGACAGTCATTGAAGGATCCAAGAGAAGTTGTCCATCATCTCGTTCGGTTGTCGTGTGAGGGATTCCTCATGCAACATTTTGAAATAATATCCTACTATGTCATCTCTCTTTTCTTTCTCCATGGGAGGTTTCTTGAGCTAGTGAGAGCAGTCATCCCTAAGTGAAACTAGCTCGAGAATCAACTCTTTATACCCTAAGCTCATTGGTGAAATGCATCGAGAAATAATGAGTGGACAGCTCCAATACCACTAATCTGAATTATATTGAAAATGAAATGAGATACAAATAGAAATATACCAAAGAACACAAAAATATAGTAAAACCCAAATTCTATTAATGAATAAAATAACGGAACATTGTAGACACAAACTGGATCAAATGGTGGCATCTTATCTCTAAAGAGAAAGAGATGTCGGCTACACTCATTCACAAGAAGCTAATACAATGGGTTGCAAGAATGGATTTTTAACATAAAGAAAGAACCCTAAAGGTCCAAAACCCTAACCCTAGGAGGTGAAGTGGCAAAAGGTTTGTGGACCCTGAGGTGCTTAGTTGATGCATCAACTTTTCGAGGGCACAAATTTTGCATACAATATTTCGTTGGGGCATTTAATAGTGTGTTGGAAAGATCTAATCGAGAAGTAAAATTATCATTTGGGCCTTGGTATGTCGCGACAACTCAAGGGCCCCAAATGGACAAGATAACATCATTTAGGGCCTCAAAATGGCCCCAGAAGTTTAGGACCTGAAATCCATAACAAAATGGCCAAGATGGAGAACCATGCCGAGTTAGTGAAAGAGATGGGTGGCCACCGACATCCACTTGGATCATTAAAATTACAATATTTTGCAACCACGTCCTTAAAAACTCATGATGTTGCTAAGAAAAATCTTAAAATCAACCCCCAAATCGAAAAGTGGTGTTGTAGCATCACCCCTTTGTTTTGTTGGCNGGGTTGTGGGAGTTAAAATTTTAATTTTTTTGAAAGCCAAATCTTATTAACCGGTATCATTGCATCCAAAATCCTAAAATCAACCCCGATTGAAAAGTGGTCCTACCAGTGGCACCCCCCCTTTTTCAAGTTTAAAATTACATTATGTTTGGAACGATGACCTTGACAACTAGTGTTGCTACAACAAAAATCTTAAAATCAACCCCCAAATCGAAAGGAGGTGCTACTAGTAATGCCCTTTTCTTCTTTGAGCTTAAAATTACAACATTTTGAAATTATGGCCTAAAAAATATGTACCACTACAAACGAAATCATAAAAGGGGAGAAAACAAAAAGGAGGGGAGTGGGAGGGGGGATAAATAAAAATTAGAGGAAAAAAAAACAAAAATACAAACCAAAAAACATGTCTTATAAATTAAAAAAAACAAACAAAAAGAAACATTCACATAATTTTTAAATAGAAATTAAGAAAGGAAATTTTAAAAAATGTCCCTACAGCCAACTCAGCCTCGTTTAGAAAAAAAAAAATGAAAAACACAAGCACAAATTTTTTAAACTTTAAAAGAAAAAAAAAAGTTTTAAATCAAAACAACAAATTTTTAAAATATCTTTTTCTAATGCTTGCTAATACTATCTAGGCTGAAATTTCCTTTCAATCCTAAAGTACAACCTAAAACTACTTCTAATTGGCTAAGATCTCATCTTCCTGGGATGTAAGGGAATAGGTTAATGACCGAAGATCGAGAGGCATATGGAGGGGTGGAAGACTACCACTTATGAACCACCAACAAGTCATTTTAGGTGGTGTGGTTTTCCTTGAATAATGGTGATGACTCGATGAGTCAACCTGCATTGACAATTAGAAGCTAGTGATGGTTGTCCTCACTACCAGTTGACAAATGAGTTACGATAGTTTTTTCCACCTTCAACAAGAAAATAAAAAACATATTAAAAATAAATAAATTAAATTAAATAAAAAAAAAAGGAACCAAAATTTAAAAACATGGCATAGTGGGGGTGATTTTGGGAATCACCCCTCCCCTAGCTTCATTGGTGGGCTAGTCCTTTAAGGAACATGCAGGGAGAGAAGGGGCAGTCGAGTGGTGAGGGAGGGAGAATGAGGGAATAGGAGGGGGGATCAAGGTGGGGGCCCGATTTTAGGAACCCCCCCTCTCACCCTAAACTCCATTTGATTTTTATTTTTTTAATTTGTTACACACACACACACACACACACACACACACACACACACATATTCTAGGAGGCAGGTGTGAGAGGGGCTATTTATATTCCCAGGGGGGAATTAGAGCAGAATTTCCAATGGCACCTTAAAATATTCGAGGATGAAGGTGTGGGAGGGGCTATTTATATTCCCAGAGGGGAATTAGAGAAGACTTTCCAATGACACCTTAAAACCATGACCAACAATCAAGCAAAAGCATATGCACTATTTAAAGGTGTTATTATGGCCTTCTCCATGAAAATCAAGAACCTCGTAATTATGTGGGACTCTCGTTTAATATTCAACACATGTACTTCAATACTAATCCCTTTGAGATCCATCTCGCCTCGATCCTAAAAAGGATTAGATATCTTTGTAAAAAAATTGAAGTGGAATGGTTTCATGTCCTACATGAACATAATGGTCAGGCTGACTATATAGCCAACTTGGTTATAAATAAAAATGCAGGAGGTCACCAACTTGTATACAACTCCCCTACCCCTGAGGCACTTCTCATTCAATGTTCACCTTTGGTAATGAAATCCCTACTTGAAATTTTGATTGTCAAGCTGTGATATTGCATTGTGGGATCATGTTGTTGGTTACATCTGTCCATATTGGTGTCTAGAGAAGAAGAACACTAGTGAATTGGTGCAGGTCCTCCATACCATTCACTTGCTCTGATCAATTGGTTCGGGTTGGAGAAATTACTATGGCTCCCTCCCTAGTCCCTTCATTTCCTCTTGTTATTCAGGGATTTTTAGACTCTCTCTATAAATTGGTCATATTATCTTCTCCTAGCGTGGGTCCTCTCTAGATTTTGGTCTCTGAGTTATATATTTTTTCTTTCCTTAACAATATTGTGTTTGGAACCTCTCATCCTTTGAGAAGTCTCTCCTCTACTTTTCGATGTTGGAGCTTCCATGATAGGAGATATAGATGGAAGATTTTCTCATTGGAACTTATTATTTTTCACAAATTGGTTGTGGATTTCTCACTTTATTATTATAGGTCTGGCGACCATGGATCCAAATGAACTCCACTTAAGATACTCCTCCCTCCAATGGAACAAGAGGTCTCTTGCCAAAGTGCCCATCATTATTCACACCCACATTCAGGAACAATGCAAAATTAAATGTAGTCTAAACTTCAAATTTGAACTACTCATGACCATGATGGTTTCATTGAAGGAGAAAATGGATATATTGGTGAAATAAGTCAAATAAATTAGGAAAAAACATGATTCTTTCACATTTGGCCAACAACATGAAGCAAAAACATCTACCTCTCAACTAGATATATCTTCGCTCCAACTGAATTTACTACTCGTTGTTCAAGGCACCGAGAATCATAAGCTTCTTCCACATCAACAAAGAACTCTGAAACAGTAAGATAAGGGAATACATAAAATGTTTCCTCATTTATATTTCCATGTCAATCATGTTCTTTGATATGTTTCTATAGAATTTTGGGATTTTTCTCAATTTTGGAAAGGTTGTAATAGGACATCTAGGAAGTTTCAACAAGTTTTTGGACAGTCACTCCATGGTTGGTTGCCCTTTGTAAACTTGTGTTTTATGTTCTGGCTACAAATTTTTAGATAAAATAATTTTCCCAATTTTTGTTTATATATATATATATATATATATATATATATATATATATATATATATATATATATATATATATATATATATTTTTTTTTTTTTTTTTTTTTTTTTTTTTCTGTTTTTTTTTCGTTTTTTTTAAATGTGTATTTTTTTTTCCAAATTCTATTTTTTTTTTCCCTCGAATGGGGTGTTATGAAAACATTCATGGAAAATAACATGGAGGAAATTCACCCTACCACATGTCATCTCAATCCCCTAGGCGAGTGCATGGAGGGTGCATCTGACGTATATCAAGGTCTATCCATGGTTCCAATTTAATGTCTAGTGCGTGAAATGAAGGAAGAGGCAATGGCGGGTAGTATTGTTGATGAGAAGGGAAGTTATCCCAAAATGAAACAAGTAGTTATGGTGATTTACTTACATTCACATACAACCTAATCTGATATGAAGTCCTCACAGGATGGTGAGCCTATTCATTCTACAGACTTTGTTTTGAAGTTCATTCTTAGCAGAATTCATTGGAAGCTAAGGGTGAATCCATCAACCATCCTTCCATGTTGTTATCTTCTTTCCTAACTTGATTCTTCAAATCAGGGAGATGGGACACACACATAGAGGAATAGGGAATCAACATTGTATGGGAGAGAAACAAGGTAATTAGATGTATCCTTCCAGTGATAGGGAGAGGTTAGAGAGCACTCTACTAACCCAAATTAAGGCCATGAGTGGAAATCTGGATTCTTGAGATGATATTATGGAATGGGGTTTCCGAGTAGAATGGGTCGACGATGGTGAGTTGATTTCAATCCCTTCACTAAATATCCTGGTCCATTTTGAATCCCCTACAATATTTGCAGTATTTAAGTAGGAGGGCCCTCCCTCTCTACCTGCGCAAACTCACCAGGAGGACATATGCCCTGATGGATAGATCAAGAAGTTTAGTTTGAAGGAGGACCATATGAAACATCTCTTTGAAGTTATAGTTGAGGTAGACGATTTGAAGTTTAAAGTAGAACATCTGGACTAGAATATTACCATGTTTTCAGTCCTCTGCTCAAGCAAGGAACTACATCAACAGGTATTAGAATCATCTTCCCAGAATGTGGTCTTCCTAGAAACCCACATTCCTTTGTCACCATGTTGTACAGTCAATCCACTTGGTGAACAAGCTTTTCACTCAACAAAGTAGCTGGTCATTGCATGTTATATGGTTCTCTATCTCATCCTGGAATTCTTAGCTTCAATTCCTAGTTCTATTTTGATTTGTTTTCTTTTATGTCTAGTTGGACTTATGTAGAACAATTACAATTTTATGGCCTCCCTGAGGACGGTCCATTTTTTTATCTATATTCGGGCTTGGGTTGGTTTCCTTCTCGGGAAAACCAAGCTCAAGAAGACTGTATGTATCTATATTGTTTCTTAGAATCTAAAACAATGTAGTGGTATATGGGTTTTAGACCATGGTTTCAAAAAATATTGTAATTTTAAGTCCGAAAAAAAGGTGCTATTGGTAGCACCTCCTTTCGATCCAAAAAATGATTTTAAGATTTTGGTTGCAACAGTTTTAGTTGTCAAGGAAATGGTTCCAAACAGGTTGTAATTTTAACCCTAAAAAAGGGGGTGTGCCACTAGTAGCACCACTTTTCAATTCGAGGGTTGATTTTAAGATTTTTGATGCAATGGTACTAATTATTAAGTTCATGATTTCAAACAAGTTTAAATTTTGACCCCGAAAAAAAAGGGGGTGATGCTAGTAGCACTGGTTTTAAATTTGAGGGTTGATTTTTAGAATAGCACCACTTTAAAATTCAAGGGTTGATTTTTAGATTAGCATCACTTTTTTATTCAAGGGTTTCAATAGTATTGGCTATTAAGGTCACTGTTTCAATCAAGTTGTAATTTTAACACTTAAAAAAGAAAGGTTCACACTGGTAGCACATATATTCAATTCAGGGGTTGATTTTAAGTTTTTCCTTAGAAACACTACAATTTTTTAAGGCCATGGTTTCAAAATGTTGTAATTTTAACCTTGGAAAAAAGGGGTGATTCCAGGAGTACCAATTTCTAATTTGTGCATTGATTTTGGTATTTTGACCTAAAAATATTAGTTTTTAGGGCTGGAGTTCTTAGTTTGAGACCACAATTCTCATCAAGTCAGTAACACCATTAAATATATTAGAGATTTTGTTTGAAACATTTGTCGTAGTTTTATTAAGTTCTTAAGATAGCACAAGGATATGAATATTTCCCATAGATCCCCTTTCCTCTTCCCCTCTTATTAATAGTATCCTTGTGCTCCTCACATCCATTTTTAGGAAATTTTCCTTATATTTATAATCATGTTACAATACATTTATGAACCATTCACCACATGGTGTCCAAAAGACAAAAGAAAAACTTCAAGTCAAATTTGATGTCCTATTCTATCCTTCATGTCTCAAGCTTTGTTTTATCTTTCCATGCTCAACTTGTTTTCCAGTTATCCATGTCCACCACTTGTCCCAACTATCCATGTCTAGTACTTGTCCCAATTGTCCATGTACATACCTTGTCCTCATTATCCATATCCATCTCATGTCTCAGTTTCAATGTCCATATCTAATCCTAAGTGACCATGTTTAACACTTGTTCCAGTTATCCATGTCCAACACTTGGCCCAGTTTTTCATCTCCAACATTCACCCCATGTGCATGTTCAACACTAATCCTAGTTTTCCATGTCTGACATTTGTCTCAATTGTCCATGATGTAAATTGTTCTCTAATTAGGCCTTTGCGTTAAAATATAAACTAGGATTTTTTAAAAGTATTTAAAATATTTTCATTTGGGTTCTCATATATATATATATATATATATATATATATTACATGGCTAGTGACCCAAGAAAAATGTCACATGTTGATTAAGGTTGGTTGTCATTGATGTCAACCCTTGAAGAAATCCTGATAGCACAAAGGTTTGGGTAATGGAACCAAGTTTGTTTGATGTAAATATGACTCATTATTGTCTTTTCATGGTTGATAATAATTAGAAATGGATGAAATCCAAAGTGGTCCCCTTATGGTGAAAGCCCTCACGGGAAGACGCTTTGCAGATTGAGTTATCCTAGAAGTATGTTTAGAGAACCCATGGTTATTTGTGGAATAATGGGATGAAGGTCAATGAATTTGTCAGTGAAACTATCCTATATGGATAGTGCTTTTCATGCCATTTCTGGTGGTATGTGCAACGTCACATAACTCCTCACGGTTAGAGAGTTATGGCCATGAGAAGTTGGAGAACCCAGGTTTGCGTAATGGACCCAAGTTTGTTTGATGGATAATGGTATGATTTTTGATATATTTTCAGGTAATAATATTCTATATGGATATTACATGTCATTCCATTTATGGTGGTATGTGTAACATCACATAACTCCTCACGGTTTGAGAGTTATGGCCTTACGAAGTTGGAGGACCCTCATATGTCATTTAGAAGCCCCAAAAGGTCAAAGTAGTCAAAGTGGTTTAAGAAATTTTAGAAGGTAAATAATAAAATTGAGTGATAAGTGTACTATAATTCAAAGTGACTACAAATGAATTATTTAAATAATAAATTTAATGGAGAAAATAGAACTGGGTTAACCCTAAAATAAGGAAAGTGGGCAAAGTGACCTAGAAAATGTTTTTAAGGAAGCTACTTGGAGAGTATAAATAAGAGGCAAGGCTCCCTCATTTTAGATCACACTTGAGAATATTGAATATATATAGGTGTCTGAGGTACCCAAATGATATCTAAGCTGAATTTATGAGGGAAGGTGAAGAAAAGAAGGCATAAATTCAAGGAAGGATAAATTCTTTTGATGATGCTTTCTAAGGTATGTAATTTACAGGTCATCTCACCTTTTTTGCAATAATTTTTTTTCTAGAATGATTCAGACCATGAAATTTCAATTCCATTGCGGAAACATATCCAAGTATATGTGAAAAAAAATTCATCTTGTGGGTCGTTGTATTTTTGGATTTACATTCCGTGGAAAATAGGGTTTGTGGCTAGTCCTAAAACTAGTCTAAAACAGGTGTTTCGGGTAAAAAAGTCATAACTTATTCATAACAGACCCAAATTCAGTAAGACCAAATGTTGTGGTTAGAGTATAGTCTGTAGTATGTTTTTTAATAGTTTCATATCGATTCAACAAATATTCCGTGTCGGGCATGCTCTACAAGGTCGCTCTCCAGAATAAGCCAGAATTCAGCAAGGTATGCCATTTTTTCTATAACTCCTTTTCTGAGAGGTTTCAAGTAGTGACACCTAGAGGAATTGATTATAACACATTGAATAACATAATTTATCATTTTTAAATATTTATTCATTACATGTACAAAGTTATGATTATTTCAAGTTAGGGTTGTTGACTAATCCAAAACTAGTCATGTGAGACTAAAGAAAGTTTGATGAAAATGATAGTCTCTTGTTGTTAAAGTTAAGGAAGGTTTGTAGGTATGTGATCATATACACCAGGTCTATTACAGAGTTACAAATCATATTTGGATGATGAAATTGATGAGGGATTTTGGTTAAGGTACATGTTGTGTACATGGTTGAGACAAGTAGTTTATGAGTTGGCACATACATGAGGTGTATAGTTGATGATGTTGGTACATATTGATGAGTCATAGTTGATGAGTAGTTGACACATGATTGGTACATACTTTGTACATGGTTGGTTGGGAATCTCTTCTCACACAAGGGTCAATCACGAGGTCGCATTAGGACCGGTAGAGTTACTCACCTTGCTTTGTCAGTCTTAGTGTAGAGATTGTGCATATTATTGGGGGTCACTTGAGAATATACCCACATTTATGTGTGGGGGATCCTCGCGTTGATTTCGGGATAGATACCTTGCCTTTGCACGTGGATCAGACTGTTGACTATTTCCCCAGGCATCATTGGAGTAATTGGTAACCTTAGTGGCCTATCTTTTTGGGGTCTTTACACGAGGTGACTATGGAGGGGAAAGTCTTCACGGTACTTGGAAACGACGTTGGCCAAACTCACTCGGGCTCCTTGGAGGGTATACCCACGTTTATGTATAGGATCTTGCACCAAGGCGTAAGTCCATTAAGCAGGTTGTCAACATAAATTTTCCACCTGCTCTATCTCAGCCCTTTCTTACATTGTCCTCGCGATGTTCGATTTCATCACCAACTAGTGTGTTCATTGTAAGAGGGTTTTGTTTGCTTGTTTGCTTCCTAGATTTTTAGTGTGTGTTGTTTGTTTTCCCTAGCAGACTCTAGGTTGGATATTTATTTAATGGCATTAGTTCCTAAAACGACCAATGAAGGAACCATTGCTCCAGGGGAACCTTTAGTTTTTCCTTCTTACAGAAACATTGGTCGTCCTCACATCGCTACTTTGATCCTTCCTAGCCTCACGATTGGATTGTTGGTGTGGTTGTTTTCCACTCAGGTAATCCTGAATGTAGTAAGTGATTCGGTTGTAAGAACTTCCCCCCAAGAACATCAACCTCATGTTGAGCCTCGTATTCCTTCTTCCACACCCTTTCAAATAAGGGATGAAGTTAATTCAACAAACATTTATCGATGTATTGTGAATGAAGGAGCCTCTGCAAGTATTTATCCTCCTTGGTTTGGAAAGTCTTGGAATATCCCGAGATTGTGTCTGCTTCGCATGAGCTGTTGGATTTTGACAGACGTCCTAGTGAATATTTGGGGGTTCTTCCTCAGTTGCCTATCTCGTTAGGTGGGAATATTGTCCTTGTCGATGTTATAGTAGTGCAAGGCTCATTAGATTTTAATATGCTTCTCGGGTGTGATTATGTATATGCTATGAATGTTGTGGTGTCTACGCTCTTTTGGGTGATGCATTTCCCTCACAATGGAAGCATTGTCACTATCGACCAGCTAGCATATGATAATCACCATCCTAATTCGACGTTAGTTCAGGCTGCCCCTTTATATGTTCCTAGTGTTTGTGTAGACTCTACCCCGCTATGAGTTAATTATGTGGTGTCTTATCCTCGGTGTTTAATTGCTTCTGAGTAGGAACCTGTGCAATCATGTTTTCCTTCTCAAGACTTGGTATCATAAATTGATCCATTGGTTTATCCAATGGCGGCATGGGAGCCCTTTCTTCCCCCTCTAGGTCCAAGTGATCTTGAGTCTCCTTCTGAGTCTGATCTCGTTGTTTGTATATCCTTAAGCCCTCGTGCTTGTGATTATTTGTTGATAGACTCTGCCAATCCTGGCTAGAGCTTCCATCGTCAGATGGAATATGGTCAATTTACTTCACCCTTTGGGACTGTCGAACCTCGTTTGCGTGATTTCTCAGATTTCAAATTGCCTTCAGATGAGGCTATCCTTGAATCCATGATTACGGTTTCTATACCATGGGAGGATTTACACCGTGGTTTGTGTTTTCTTCCCTTTTGGGAGAATTTCCAAGTTGACTATCGAAGAGACTCTTGGTCTGAGCCTAGCAGTGGGTTCTACCTAAACCAGTTTCATACATGATTCGTAGCCCCCTGGAGTCTTCTTTAAGCCTTTTTCAGACTCTCTAAACATGAAAATATTGTCGAGCGATCTTTTTGTCCTTCACGCTCGCCAAACAAAAATTTGAAGGCACGTCTATTTGACGGTAGTTTACCCCTTTTTTGGTCTGGATGGTCAATTTTACGAATAAACGTATGCTATAGGAACTTTGGTTCTCTAGAAGAGTATTCTCAGGTATAATTTTAACCCTTTTTCGGGCCTAAGGGACTAAATTTATGAAAAAGGAACCTCCACAGAGTCCATAGTTAAGCTCTTTTCAGACTCCCTAAAATTGAAAAGATTGTCGAGTGACCTTGTTCCTTCACACTCGTTAAATTGTTCCAGAGGAGCGTCCCCTATGGAGTCCATAGTTAAGCTCTTTTTAGACTCCTTAAAATTGAAAAGATCGTCGAGTGACCTTGTTATTTCACACTTGTTAATTGGTTCAGAAAAACATCTACTGGCATGAGTTTACCCATTTTTTCAGCATATAGATTAAGGAGGAAAGAGGTACACCTCGGGAGATTCGTCTCGCCGGGAGATTTCTCCTCAACAAATTTCACTTTTTCGGGCTAGGGAGACTAAATCTAGAAAAAAGGCAATGAGTCCATAGTTAAGCTCTTTTCAAGGTCCTTAAAATTGAAAAGATTGTTGAGTGATCTTGTCTTTGTCACACTCGTTAAAATGGTTTTGAATAGACATATTTTTGGTGCTAGTTTACCCCTTTTTCGAATCGACTAGACTACCATCGAAAAAGGTACCCCAGTGGATTCTTCTTTTATGTTTTTTCAGACTCTCTAAAAATGAAAAACCACCGAGCTTACCTTCTCTAGGCTCGTTAAAATTAAAATGAATGACATTATCATTTTTTCCTAATAATCACATTTGCATCCCTGTGTATTTGGCCTAATTCCGACTCCATGTTGCTCTGAATTGAACCTTTGAAGCATCCCTTATACACAAGCCTTGTAGCACTTTGCCTTTGCGTCTTGACACCTTGACCCATGGAGGAATTTTCTCAAGTGTCTTTTCCCTACACATGTTTCCTTTCTCTGAACATTAGTGTGTTCCTTGCACTTGGAACTAGTATGATTGCAACACTTGTTCCTCCTTTGTAACGTAGCATTCTTTTATTCTTTTTCAATTTTCCAAAATTATTGAAAAAGACAAAAAAAATCAAATATACCCCAAAAAGAGGACGGGAAAAGTATTTTGTTTTTATGGCAGCACAATGAGTCGCCCTTAGACAAAGAACATCCTTCTGTTTCTTTGTCAATATTTTGGATTTAATATGACCTTAGGAATATGTTCTCGTTACATAGAGGGTTTGATGTTGATCTGTTGGAGTACATGGCTGGTACTTTTTGAACTTTCATTGATATATCTTATGATGTATTATTTGGAAGCATATGGCATTGTTGGATATCATGGTGCATGCATTTTTCATGTGGATGGGCTACACATTGAAACATGTAGATTGATAGTAATGTTGTACATCATTGGGGAATCTTAGCTTATTGCCGCATGGTTGATATACTTGCTTGGTGCAAGTAATGATGTATGATGGTACACTCATGGATGGTATTTGTTTAGCATATTGATAGATGCACATTGTTTGGCATGTTGGTA